>JAPYZL010178737.1:0-21974 GCA_030522825.1 Platygaster orseoliae
GGTTCGTGACGTTTTGGATATGTCAAAATCGACCAACTCTTACTGCTAGAGCCATCTACTGACAAACAGCGAGAACTTAGTTGCGCACCTAATATATTTGCAGGAAACTATGAACTATTATTGGCAGCTACCAGAAACTATTGAAAACTATTAGTTACTATTAGTAACTACAGAAAACTATTGAAAAATATTGGCTACTGTTAGTAACTATTAAAAACTATTAGTAACTATAGTTACCAATAGTTTCCAATAGTTTTTTCATCCTATAGTTTTCAGTAGTTACTAATAGTTTCCAATAGTTTCTATAGTTAGTAATAGTAAACTACAGACATTATTGGAAACTATTGGTAACTATATAAACTATTAGAAACTATTTGAAACTACTGAAAACTATAGAATTAAAAAACTATTGGAAACTATTGGTAACTATAGTTACCAATAGTTTCAATAGTTTTTCTTCATAAGGGTTGCAATAAATAATTTACGAATTATAATAATAATTGTGAAATTATTCCAATGATTTTTCTGATAAATAAATCGTAAGTAGATTCAAACTTTTCGCAATCGAACAAGATCAGTTATTCCACCTTTGAAAATCATCCATTCCGTTAGAAATTCATTCGCGAGGCCAGTTTGCGTCTAATAAACTTGTCAGATCGGAATTATCAATGTGAAATGTGTCATTTTACTCCACGTAATCACTATTTACGGATTCTCCTGCAATTAGGAGTTCCACGACATCGACTCAGAATACTTAACTTCTTCCCTTCATTGCTTCTCCAAGTGCACGATTTGCAGCTTCCTCACTGGAATTTTTCCATATAAATGTCGAATGTAATTTGCAAATTTGAACAAGAACATTTAGAAAATAATTTGCTAAGCTTGATTCATATAAACAACGATTAGGTGTTTTTTTTTTATTTTTTGTGGGATGGCTTTTCTGTTATCTATTTCGAAACTCGTTTCAAAATCTGGTGGATTATATAAATTATCCTATCATAAATTGACGACTCAAATTCTCGTCGGGCTACATGCAGCTTTCGTGGAATCTGCTTAGGATTTATCGTATCGTCCAGCGTTTTGGAATTGTAAATTTAAGGATTTCAAAAAGTTATAAACATTAGGAATAAATATGGATTTATGAGATGGCTAAACAAATTTTTGAATTATTTGAAGTTAACCTTTCTGTCATTTATAATAATTTGATGAAGTGAAAAAATGGTCATAAGCTATCTAAATTTGGTTATTCTAAAGTTTGATATTTTATCGGAGTATTTAAAAATTGACGAAAATGCAGACGATAAAAAAAACTGCGATGTTGAAGTCTTGAGAGAAAATATTTTTGAGGATTACAAGAATTCAAGTGTTCAAAAATTTGGCAAATCACTCTGATACATTTGCGTTTAAAGATTTTTACACAACAGTGAAGAACTTTGTAAAAATTGTTAATTAACTTGTTAACTTGTTAATTAACTTATGCATTCAATTGTTAAATTTGTTAAATTTGCATTTACCTAAAAATTTTGTAATCTGAATTAAATTCAATACAGAAGCTTATTACTGTAATGTACCCGCCCTTAAATTTTAGAAATATGCTAGGAAAACACAAGAACGAATTTCGTTAAATATTGCAAAACATGTATTTTATATCAACTTATTGCAACACTAAAATTGTACAGTATTTTTCCTTTTAATATCAACTTATTTCAACCCTGCGATTACCGACTATTTTTATCACTCGGGGAAAACCCGATGACTGTACGACGAAGTAAGATAAGCAAACATATTATTCATATCACTCGGAAAAACCCGGTGACTGTCAAATAGACGATATTCATGTACAGCGTAGTATGTAGATAACCACGGCAAGAGAGAGAGTCACCGAGAGTCACACGTACCAGACATCAGAACATTCGAATCATTGGATTGCCATTGTACATCCCGTGTTGTTACTTATTGTTAGTTCCAGAAATGAATAAACTGTGCTTGTAGAGATATTGCAAATCCCGTGTTGTTATTTACATTACATTAATATTATTTTTTGAAAAAAATTTTTTCATTTTTCAATTTGAATATTGAATTGTCAAAAGTTTTAAATAAATCCTGGATTTTACGAATGAATCTATTCAACGTTCTTGAACATTTTCAGATCACTTTTTTTCTTTTGCACAAAATTCGAAACGATGATAATAACTGGTTCTGTTCCACGGGTCTTCACATGTCTTTCCGCTGACCCAAGCCGAGTATCTTTTGAATTTATTTTCTCGGTCTTATTGTCGCCGTCCATTGTCTTGTCTTCTTACGTCCCCCCGCTCCCCCCTCGTCCCCCTCATTTCTGTGGCTGGCAACCCTTTAGCGGGTTCCCGCATTTCTTCGTCTATTGATTCCAACCCGAGAATCTACGTGGATTCTCGACGCCGCTCTGGCTTATTTAGTCCTGTATATAAAAGTTGAAATGTACCCGCCCACAGGATGCGCATTTAGCGAAGGACTCGAATACAACGGATTCGGTAGTTTGTTCTATGTTGGAGCTATTAGAAACGGATTTTTTTACAAAAGACGAAGGAGCACGAAGCACGATAACCTGAATAGAAATAGCTCGTGGAAAATTTGTTCGATGTCGAGACAACGTCAATTGATGGATTTATACAGGGGTGGTCACAGAAACGGTTCTTAGGAGGGGGAAATTAACTTGGACCAAAAATGCAAAGATAATGTTATCGGAATGTTCAGCCTACAGCATAAATTATGAGTAAATGTTCAGTTGTTTGTAGAAAAACTTGTATGATGATAAAAATACCGCTTCATTTTTGTAATGTATTTTATTTAAGTAGTATTTTTAATTAAGTGATATATTTGATTGCGAAAAAAACTATATAACAATTGAATTTGCAAAAATTTTCCAAAATTTTCGGTTATGCTGGAATTTTCACGAAATTTTCGATTTTTTTCAATATTCAAGTTTTGAAAAATTAAAAACTGTATGAGGATTTACGATATATCATAATTTCCAAAATTTTTCAAGATGTCACAAATTCTGAACATATTCATTCTTGGAGTTTTAAAATTTGACACAAAATTTTCATAATTGACATTTTTAATTATTGTTTTTTGAAATTGAACATATCCAAAAAGTTCAAAAATTATTGAGTCCGCAAAAATTTTCAAAATATTCGGTAATGTTCTAATTTTCACGATATTTTCTATTTTTCCGAAATTCAAGGTTTTGAAAATTGAAAAATGTATAAGGATTTCCGATATATCATAATTTTCAAAATTGTTCAAGATGTTTAAAATTCCCAACATTTTCGTTCATAAAGTTTTAAAATTTGATACGAAATTTTTGAAATTGACATTTTTCATGTATTTTCGATTCGAAATTAAACATCTGAAAAAACTAAAAATTATTGAATTTGCAAAGATTTTTCGAAATTTTCGATAATATTAAAATTTTCGCGAATTTTTACATTTTTTTTAAATTCAACTTATGAAAAACTAAAAACTGTATAAAGACTTCCGAAGTATCATAATTTTGAAAATTCGTTAAGATGTCAAATCTTTCAAGATTTTCGTTCTTGAAGTTTTCAAATTTGTCACAAAATTTTTAAAATTGACATTTTACATGTATTTTTCATTTTAGATTTTGAATTGAACACATCCAAAAAGTTCAAAAATTATTGAGTTTGCAAAAATTTTCAAAATTTTCGGTAATGTTGATTTTTATACAAAATTGTCTGTTTTTTCAAAATTCAATTTTTCAAAAATAAAAACTGTTTAAGGATTTTCGATACATCATAATTTAAAAAATTTGTCAAGATGTCGAAAATTCTTAACATTTTCGTTCCTGAAGTTTTAAATTTAATATGATATTTTTAAGATTGACATTTTTAATGTATTTCAGATTTGAAATTTAACATCGAAAAAATTAAAAAATTATTGAATTCGAAATATTTTTTTTTACATTCTCGGTAATGTTAAAACTTTCATTACATTTTCTATTTTTTCAAAATTCAAGTTTTTAAAAATTAAAAACTGTATAAGGACTTTCGATATATCGTAATTTTCAAAAATTCGTAAAATGTCAAAATTTTTTAACATTTTTGTTCTTGGAGTTTTAAAATTTGACACAAAATTTTTCAAATTGACATTTTTAATGTATTTTGATTTGAAATTGAAAATATCCAAAAAGTTCAAAAATTATTGAATTCTCAAAAGCTTTCGGTAATGTTGAAACTTCCACGAAATTTTCTATTTTGTCAAAATTCAAGTTTTGCAAAATTAAAACCTGTGTAAGGATTTCCAATATAAATTAATTTTCAAAATTTTTTAACATGTGAAAAATTCTCAGCATTCTCGTTCTTGCAGTTTGAAAATTTGATGAAAGTTTTCAAGCATTCGTAAGACTCTTGGGGAGAGAAATTTCCATCATTTTTCTCCCCTTAGGATCGCTACTGATTAATATGTAATAGAAATGGAAAAAAGTAATGAAAAACATTTATTCTATTCAATCACCTTCAATTTATTGAATTACTTTATATTCAGACACTGAAAAGTCGGTATTGTCATGAGCACGATACTCTTTGACAATACACTGTATTGTGACGATAAGAATATGTTTTGTTACCCGAAGAATACGTATACTTACAGTAGCGAAATATTTCGTTATTGTGACGATCATATCGTGGCAGTAGCAATCTAATATTGTTGAACTCGTAATTTGACCTCATCTATATGAAGTACGAAAACTCCAATTCCAACCAAATTACAGATGTTTCCATATAATTTTTCAACGTCATTAAAGCTCTAATGTAACACTCAAAAAGCTATTTGATTGCGGCAATCATTGTGCATGATTGATATAGGCCCAACCATGTTTTTAATTAAGGGAATCAAGTACTTGGTTGTGATTATCAAGTCTTGGGTTTGGCAATCAAGTACTTGATTGCCACAACCAAAAACCAAGTATACCAAATACAATCTTGGTTTCGAGTTTGGTTGTGGCAATCAAGTACTTGATTCTCTCAACTAAAAACATGATTGGGCCTATATCAATCATGCGCAATGATTGCTGCAATCAAATAGTTTTTCTCAGTGAACTGAAAATAAAGTTTTCGCTGTCCGTTCGCAGTCACGGGGTAATTTCCGTAAATCGTCAACTCGATTAGACACTTGGAGTTTGTCAAGGTGGACATGAGCCGAAGGTCTAGAATCATCGGCAATAAGAGAAATCGAGCGGAATCCAAAGGAACCGGGAGTCTCATCGTCGTCGCATAAATCGTCGCGCGTCGGATTCCGAGCAACCAAACGCAAACCGCCATTGTCTCGGGACTTTTTTTCCCTTCTCCCCTAGCTTCAAAACCTTCCAGTTCACCACTTTCCCCACCGAAGCTCTGCACTCTTTGCATACACTTTAAATATCGCCGCGATGTACTCCCGACACGGAGGTTCCAGAGAACTCAAAGTAGAGCCTTGAGGAATGGAATGCCGGAATTTAAAATAGCTATGCAAGATTTACTACGGCGGGGACACGTTTTTTTTTTCGCACAGTGATCGTAGATCACGAGGACTCAAACAGATGAGTGGTTATTGAGGCAACGAGTGAAGCAATAGTATGTTTCTTTACTAGTGTGGAAAAGTTTTTTTTTTAACAAATCTGAGAGTTGCATGCAAATAATTCAAATCACAAGAAAAATATATCTTCTGTATTATAAACGGAATTCTCTGCAGAATGAAAAAGTATTTATGGAAAAAAATGGGGAGTGAATTCGTTGAAGAGTAAGGGCATCGTATACGTGTTTCCACACTGGAGGTACATCCGATGCAAGATAGTACACGTCACGACCTGAGCTGCTCGCGCTATATATCCTATGAAGTGCGCTCGAACGTAACCAAGTACGCGGGTACTATGGGGAGTTTATGGTAGTTTATGGTAGTTTACACCACGGTCATATTGTTGCGCACTTACTCGCATGCATTGTGCTCATTACACCGATGTACAAAAGAACAGTTTCCGACACCGAGAGTTTTACACGAAGCACAATATTTTTCTCAGCATTTTACAACTCGAATTTTTTATTTTACAAAATGCTCTTGCTCTCAAATAAAAAAATTGAACTGTAAATATATCAATGTATGTTATGGATTGATATTACGACCAATTTGAACATCAATCTCAACCTTAATAACTAATTAAGAAATTGTTGTTTGATGTGTTATGGATATTTTATATACAAAAAAATCAAACATGGTTAATTTTGTAAAAGACAAAGATTGATGCAGAAGGAGTCAGTTATTCGTGAAACGAAAGACGAATGAGCCTTGGCGTTGGACCCGAAATATTTTACACGTAGCAGCCAATCAGATTATCAAATAAGCTTGACCGAACGAATCTTGACATCAACGCCTTGTACCTGAATTTTCGCTTCATTTCACTTTATCAATAAGATTTTCGATGAATAAACTTTATAACCTTTGAAATATCCACTCGTGATACGCGACTCTTTTTTTTTTAAGTGTTTCCAGATTGTTGATGAAGTTAGGAAATTTACAAATCAGATCAAACAAACAAGTCAATTTATTCAAATGTGAGAAGAGCGAGAATCCGCTTAAAATATACTTCAGAATTGTTAATCTTGTCGAACGTGCTGTATGCTAATGCTGAAATTTTCATACTAGGAAAACAGAGAACAACGGCTGCATTTGAATTGCGCAACTAGGAAGACAACATTTTTTGATTATTTTTTTCGCGCTGTTCGTGCACCACGCGTGAGGAGGATTTATGTTTTAAACATTTTATTTCATGCAGAAAAGCTTTGATTTTTTTTCTCTGGCTCCCTTTCTTACTAAAAAATAGTATATGATCGTCTATAGAAAAAAAAACGTTATATCCAAGATTATTATTAACTATAATTAGAAGTCGCATTTTGTAATTCATTTTCACTTTTGCACGTTGAATGAGTTGTCTGAATACATTAGAAAGTTTCTGAATTTTACATCTCAATAAAGCTCGTGACTTTTTATCCCATAGTAATGTTCAAAAGAGAGATTTATGGTTAACGTTGACTATTAGTGTTTGCATTGTTAACAAGAGAAAGTAAAGAAATTTTGAGATGCGTCTATTACGTGACTCAAAAGTGAAAAAATTTCGATTGCATTGAATTGTGATTAAAAGCTTGCATGTTTCAAAGTTCATGCATTCTTGGTTTTTTAAAATCTTATGCATTTGGATTTAAAATATCGTCGTTGGAACATTCAAATTTTCATACTCCTCCAGGTTGTTTAAAAGGTGATTTACAGTTTGACTATTGTCAAAACCTAAATTTTCAATTTTTCAAGGAATTTACTATATTAGGAGATACTTATTTCAGAAAACATATATTTTGACGAATTTGAACGATAATCACAGTGTTTCGTTTTAGATTTATTATGAAGTGTGAACATTTTTTGAATGTAAACTCATTCTTAAGATCATTTATCTAATGCCTATAATTGATGATATATGCAAATAAAAATTGCGATTTAATTATTCTAAGAACTTGATTTCAAAAATGTTATTCATAATATGGGTGTAATTTTATTACATCAGTTACATTGAATTTACATTTTTGTTTTCTATTTATGTAAAAATATCTATCATTTCCAGAATGATGTCAACAAATTATTTTTATTATAAATTTCATCGTATTATTGAAAGAGAAAGCAATAAAAATAATCAACCTACCAAAGTATACTTTTTTCAAATATCTCTCGATATTGATTAAATAAATATGAAAAATTCATGACAATTAAAAATATATTCTCATACTTCAAATCGATTATGATTTATCCTCAATTTCTAATAGAAAAACAATAGGAAATTGTTTTTCCTGAATATTTTTCAAAAATTTACTAAGTAAACATGAATATTCCATGACAATAAAAAATACTCGTTGACAGTCAAAAACATGTAGATAATTTTTGATTCTTTATTTTTAACATGAACAATTATGCATGAATTGTTGATAAATCAGTTTAGAGACGAAAAAAAGTGTTGACAGTAAATTAAAAAACTTTTATTGTAATTTAAAAAAAAGAGTGATTAGTTCTTACAACATTGGTATTCTAAGACCTTTTCATGGTAGCCTACTCTGAGAAAAAAATCTAGTAATATGTACTGTAAATATTGGAAAAGTCATTATACTCTAGCATAATCTACAATATATTATAGTACATTGAGCAATAAATATATATCTTTTTTAACGTGTAGTATAGTGATACGTCAAATATTGAAACTACAAGTTGATTCATAGTGAAAAACGATAAATATACTGTATTTTTTACTTCAGTAAATAACAGTTCTCAGTTAATAAAACATGGGAAATTATTTGACATGACCGTAATTCCTACATTATTTCATAAGTATTATAAACAACTACAACTACTATATTATATGCCTATACGATACGAATATTTTGAATAATACAACACTCTATTATACAGTATTGTTATACGGTATACAGGATGTTCCAAAGTCAGCAATTAATATTTTAGGGGTATAAAGTTTGTGGAATTCTAATACAATTTTTCCTTTGCCATTTTTGACAAAACTCAAAATCAAAAAAGATATTACAGTTGAAAATTCCAACTAATGAGATTACTCAGACTTCAAACTCAAATATCATTTTTGATTTTGAGTTTTTCGAAATACTGCAAAGAACTTTTTTACTCAGAAAAATATGCAGAAAATTTTGGTGAATTTTTGTCAGTGGTTTCTATCCCCACTCCTCTTAAGAGGGCGTTTAATTGTTCAATTTCAAACTTGAATATCTTTTTTGATTTTGAGTTGTGTGAAAAAAAGCAAAAAAAAATTGTCTACGAATTTTATAAACTATTAACCACTAAAATATTGGTCACTAACCTTGGGACATCCTGTATAGTAAAATTTTCTTTATTTCGTTTCGATCATTCATTACTACATTTTTTAGTAAAAAGTACTGGGATTCAATAACTGAAATTGAATGATATTTAATTTCAGTTATTCAATTTTGGAATTTTTTAATTCTGCAGTTTTTGGAAATGCCAGAAATTAAAGTCGTTAAAAATCCAAATAAATAGGTTGCATTTCAAAATACATTAATAATAATTAGACAAATAAATAAATTTATTAAATGATGATTTTTCGGATAAATTAAAATTTTTCAAAATTAAATACTTTTATATGATAAATAAACAAATTTTTTTACTGTAAATTGAAACTTTCAAAAAAACTGGGAAGGCGATTGAATAAACAACCGTTTTACAATGTAAAAGTTATAAATATAATGCTTTAAAAACTGTATTGTTGAAAATAACAATTTTTTTTGCCTCGCATTTAAGATCCAACATTGTGACGTGACACAGGAGGGGGGGGGGGTTCTGCAAATTTGTGACACACTGTGACAGAAGGGGGGAGGGGGTCAAAAAAACGCCAAAAAACCGTGACATCATTTATGGAAGTTCCCTAACTGAAATTGAATAACTGAAATCGAATAACTGAAATTGAATAACTGAATATAATAACTGAAATTGAATAACTGAATTTAATAATTGAAATTGAATAACTAAAATTGAATAACTTAAATTGAATAACTGAAATTGCATAACTGAAATTGAATAATTTAAATTGAATAACCGAAATTGAATAAGTGTAATTGAATAACTAAAATCGACGAACTGAAATTGAATAAGTGTAATTGAATAACTGAAATTGAATAACAGCAATTGAATAACTTAAATTGAATGACCAAAATTGAATAAGTGCAATTGAATAAGTGTAATTGAATGAGTGTAATTGAATAACTAAAATTGAATAACTGAAATTGAATAACTGAAATTGGATAACTAAAATTGAATAACTAATATTAAATAATTGAAATTAAATAATTGAAGTTGAATAACTGAAATGGAATAACTTGAATTGAAAAAGTGTAATTGAATAAGTGTAATTGAATAACTAAAATCGAAGAACTGAAATTGAATAAGTGTAATTGAATAACTGGAATTGAATAACTGAAATGGACTAACTGAAATCGAATAACTGAAATTGAATTTCGAAGGACTCACCAAAAGCCGAGGTCCTGTACTCCTTGACGCCCCCCAAGATCGTGTTGGGTGCGACATTTTCCTTAACGCTGATGACGTATCTAGGCTTTTCGCAGGTGGCGATGCGGCGCTCGGATGAAGACGTGGTTATCCTGACCTCGGCGTCGATCTCGCTCTTGAGACCTGCGGCGTCGGTAGCCGTTACGTTGAGCAGGTACAGGGCCGAGCGCGGTACGAGGCTCGGTCGAGCCACGTAAATCTCGCCGCTGGCACGGTCGATGCGAAAAACGCCGCCCTCGTTGTGCGATATCCGATAAAACGGCTCGCCGAAGGAGGCGCCGTCCGCGTCCAGGGCCGAGACCCTCAGGATCGGCTCGCTCGTCAAGCTCTCGGGCCTCAAGGTCACGTTGTACTCCCGGGCACGGAAAATCGGTCGGTTGTCGTTCACGTCTGTCAGCTGGATCATCACGATCGCGGTCGTGCTTAACCCACCTGGAGATAAAGTAGAAACAACAACATGAATCTAAGAAATGTTTACTTATTTTTAAGATTTTCGTTCTGTAAATGACGGAATTTGCAAATGTTGTGTTTATCGTGTTACGTTTTGTTTTGAATTAATGAATCTCAAACATGGTAAAAAAAAACTAGATTACCGTTTTCATGGGAACAGGAATAATTTTAATTCGTGATAGAGCCGAGCTTGGCCAACGCCATCCTTATCGTTTTTCGACGCGAACCGAGCGTTTCGCACGGGGCCGGAGATATTTATCAGGACGCGTCGATTCGCGGCGAAAAAGCGCGTATAAATCACGCCAGCGGTTTTTGCAAATAGCGTCCTCGCGATAGGCGTCATATCCGGCTGCTTGTATTGTTGCGCCGAGCCGTGTAATACGCCCGAGACAATTGCGCCGATAACGAGTGACAATTACGGAACGCGGCCGTTCGCCGAACGGCATTATAAGCGACAATAAAGCTTTCGTCCCGCCACTTGTTCTTTCACATTCATCGACTTGACTTTTCTTCCCTATTGTGCGTTTCATCAAAAGATGTATTTTTTTCACGCGGTTTTTCCCTTCCATATGAAATAAAGTCACGCACAAGTACATTTTTCGTTTAGGTCTTATGACTTTGTGTGTGTGTGTTTTTTTATGTGAAAAAATGTTGAGTTTCAAAAAATCAAAAACGTTTCATTTCATAATAAAATTCATTTTTGAAAAAAAATTTACTAACAACTCGTTGAAACCCAGAATGATTAGATTGGAATATACATTTATAGTGTATAGTATTTTACAACTTTTGCTTGTGTTGAATGAAATATACTTCCTTTTTCTCTGTATCTAAATGTTTAATGTTCCTATGTATTATTAATTTCATTCGTGGAGAGGGTATCTATTGAGAATAAATTTTTTGTGCATTGTTAACATTGTGCATAAATTTTTGTGCAGCAGTTCATTGTGGGTATTAAAATTGTTTAAATTCATAAAAAAACAATATCTTTGTTTAGAATCATATCAACTTGTAATAAGCAACCTAAAATTTACGAATGCTTCCTAAGAATGCAATTATTCATCAGAATTATACCATGATAATTTATTTGTAATTATAAAATAAGTAATAAAAATACTTGTAAATAATACTAATACTTGCTTGTGTTGCTAATCTGTGACTCTAGTAATTTTGATTTTTGTAAAAACATATACTTGTATAAGATCGATCTTATCAAATTCCTATAAGAAGACTTTTTTAAAATAGTAACCTTATAAGAACCTTATAAGAAAAGTTTCTCATAAAATTCTATTTCTCGTAGAAAATTTTAGAAAATCATTTTTTCAGTAAATAAACTTTTTTCTGTGTAGATTTGTAACAAAAATTTGGTTTATAAAAAATTTTTCTATTCCAACAGATTTTACGAAAACAAGTCTTTCTAAATTTTACAGTATATTTTTATTTTTTAACTTTAGTTGATGACTATATTTTCAGAGTTTCCTTTATTCTTCGTTTTCTATGTTACATAAAATTTTGTGCAATATTGTATATTAAAATATACAATAAATAATGATGTTTCATATGATTCATTTTTTATAAGATTTTGACATTTTTTATAAAAGTGCGACTGGTTTTTATAAAGTGTGTATAATAAATAATAATAACAATATTTATAATAAACTGAAATTAGTTATATGTTAATACTTTTAAAAAGAAAATTTTTTCATAAGAATTTCATAAGGTCAGCTTTATAAAAAACGGAATTTTTATTATTAATTTCTAATTATTTTAAGAACTTTGCCATTTTTTATAAAAACCAAGTCACTGAGGATGTAATTCAGTTTTTCCATCGATTTTTGCACCTATTTTCTTGTATATTTGAAAAACAAGCTATAAATTAAATTTGCACAAAAAATTGTGCTCAATCGACCGCTGCACAAAAATTTGTATGTACAATAAATTTATGTAAAAAGTCAAGAATGAATAAAAAATTTATGCACAATAGATACCATCCCCGTTTGTGCATAAATATTCAAGTTTTAGTTTGTTACAATCATCAAATTGTTAGAATGAACAAAAAATTGCACTTTCCTGCTACCTCAAGTAATTTGCCATAATTCAAACATTAATAAGTCATTGATTATGAAGTTGAGTAATTTTTTAGCGAATTCAAAAATCATTCGAAATTCAGACATATTCATATCTAATTGAAATGAAATTTGAACTCTGTGAATATTAATCAAATTCAATTTATTTGAGTACAATCTGCGTGAAACAAACGAGTTCAAAAATAAAAATAATTTTTTCATTGCATTCTAAGATTTCTTTCAGAATACGTTTATATTTGGAGAACTGAAGAATTCACATAAAAAAAAATGTTTTTATACTGTCTCATTTGACGTCCTTTTACGAATTCCAAAAACCTGAGAATTTGATCGTTTCTGATTTTTGGATTTTTGACGAATGATTCTGAATTCAAGCAAAATTGGAAAAGTAATAAATAAGAGTTTGGCTGAATTTGAATTTTTAGAATGAATTGAATGAAAAACAAAATTTATTAAAAATGACTAAATACCTGTTTTTTAATTAATTTCTCGGTTGATTTAAGTAATTTTTTCCAAACTCATGCAAATTTCAAGGAAGCTGTAAGATATTTTAATATTACACACTTCTCAAAATTACGAAAAAGCGTCAAGATTAGAATCCTATACTTTGTTATCAATTTATTGAAACTTTAAACACAAGAAGAATCATTAAATTGGACGATACCTGTCTTTCACTGTAAATGATTCTAAATATTGATGACTTTACTCAAAAAATGATAGCACCAACCTCAATAAAAGAAAATCCCAATAATATAAATAAATCACAAAAATATCCTTGAAATTCGTACATTTTGAGGTTGAAGTGAAACTCCTTCAATCGCATCGTACCTTTTTTTTTGATGTGATAAAGAAATTTTTCGTATATAGATCACCAACTTAGCAAAATTTTTATGTCTCTGAAGTGTCAAACGTTTCAAAATAAACGAAAAAATATGAAAAATTGTTCATTCATTTCTAGTGAATAAATTAATTCATAACTATTGATATTTGATTAATATTACCAAACGTCTTTCATTATTTTTAATTCTAAACATGTGTGGAAATGGAAAATAAATTTATTTTAGTTTTCTTTTATTTCATAAACGTTTGGAACTTCAGGCACATAATTTTTTTTCATCTCTTCTTGAACTTACGATTATTCAATTTCGTGACTACTACAGTTTAGAAGGAACTCTTTCAAATTGTCAAAGTAATTTGAAAAGGTGCAAACGTGGTTTTTAAAAGCACTACAAGAATAACCTATTTGACATAAATCATACAGCCAATTACAAAGCTACTAGATCTCGTCACGGCGATAGCCGCTTCTTCCAAGTCCCTTCAACAAAAGGCTCCAGGGCCCTTTCTTCGCTCTTGTTATCCTTACATCAAAGTTCGTGTAGAATAAACTGATGAGTAACTGCCCTTCTTAAAAACATCAAAACTCGTCAAATCATATTTTCTTTTTTCAAATTATGATCATAATACCTCAACTATTATGACTGTCTGAAAATAATATTGATAGTCTCAATAATCTTCATTAGTTAATAAAAGATAAAGTTTATCACAGTTTTAATAAGTTCTGAAACTGACTTCGGATCAACTTTTCTAATGTAAAATTTTTCATCATTAAACAGTTCGTAGAAATATAGTAAGAAAACCATTTGAAATTTCTAAAATAAATACAGCAATCGATTATGTACCAGACAAGGTAAAAATTGAAATAATTATTTGTACACTAGTTTTGAAAATAACAATCGGGAAAAATCGGGCCTTCTTTGATATAAAAAATTCGTTATCTCAGTGTGACTTGACCGAGTTTTTACATTGCACGTTTTGCGACATCGGTGTTTACCGCTACTCTATTTTTTGTACGCGCGAGTAAACACGTGTTCGAGATCGCGTGTGTGCCCCCGGAGTACCGGAGGTGACTCTATTGACACAGGCGCCATAAATCTCTGGAACTTAAGCTCTCGCGGGGCCCAAAGTCGACCGTAAAAAAATACCCGGATTTTTCAAGACGTGACTAATGCGCGTACATGATTAAATGCAAATTGATATCTTTAGTGCCAAAAATACCTTTTTTTTCCAAAAATTAGTCAGGAATCAGACATATGAGTAAATATTATCAAATCTCAGAAAATTGTTTTTAATAATCTAAGTTTTTTGTCACACCATGGTAATTTACAAAGATCTAAATTGAAAAATAATTTATTACATCTCAAAAGTACTTCTATTTATCCAGAAGACCTAAATTATTTTTTCACCACACATAAGACTCCAATAAGAATAATTAAAATAACTAAATTTTTTTGTAAACATTTTTAGATACTCTTGCCTCATATAATTCTTTGTACATCGAGTTTGAAAAGGATTTACTTTGCAGACTGATTTCAGGAAAATAATTCAAAGATACAAGTCGATGGTGAATCGAAAGAGGGTCCAAGAAACGCCTCTTGGCTTCATGACTGCAATGACAGTCTCTCGTATAAATCATCAGAGCGGTGCGAGAAACGCAAGTCCGTAAATAATCATGAGTTACGGGGGTAAATCGTTTAAACATCGGATTACCACTCTTACATACTGCTTTTATTATTAACACTCGCCCCAAGCCTTCCCTAAACCACCTCCTACTACTGCGCGACTTGTCATCATTACCAGCCACTCGAAGCAATTTCCGCGGAAAATTGAGCCTTGTCATGCCGCTTCTGTTTGATTTTTCAACGCAAAATTAAAGTTAAAAAAAATAAAAAAGAATGAACAGTGCTAAAAAAACTTGGAAAAAGTTTTAGGACATAACAAAAATTGTCTATGAACAAATGTTTTTTTTTTATGAATTTCTGGATTTTTATTTTCGAGATAGAAAAACAATTTAGAAGAAAAATTTCAATTAAAAACTCAATATTGCTGTTGTGCTCTCGTCAAAACTACAAAATCATCGAATTCGTGGTACGTAAATCAGGCGGTATCGAGAGCGTTCTGCTCGCGTAATAATCTCGATACGCTTAATCGAATGTAAGCGGAAAGCAGATGCCGCGATAGCCGAGTGCCCCGCCGGAATTTTTTCACTTGAAATATTGCGCTCAGGTGTATGAGCCTTTCGAAAGGTAAGAAGGGGACAGGGAATAAGGGAAGCTTTCGCCGACGCGAAAGGTAGGAAGAAGAAGAAAAAGGAAAAAAGGGCCCGGTTGATTGGCTCCGAAAAAAAGCTCAGGTCCCGTGATTTATATCGAGCGGCTTCAGGCGACCTCGCACATTCGTCCCGCGCCCGGCTAATACTCTAATATTATTCCCCGCGATAAGCCGACCGAAGACGCTGAAACCCCCATTTCCCGCGATTTACACAAAACCGGATTATACTGTCGAGGACCCCAGTGTAAAAACAATCAAGGGATAAGTTGATATCTATTGAGGTTCTACTGTAGAAGAGTTTTACAGATCTCTCCAATGAAAAAAATCATTCTTTTTCCCAAAATGTCATGATAACTACAATTACAGTTTCATTGTAAAAACTACGAGTTTGTAGGCAGAGGGGGTTGGAGAGGTTCAACTCACTCTAGAAATTTTATGTAAAAAAAAAACAATTACTATCCAAAGTGGTTATGATATGAATTATTTGAATAATACTTGTAAAAAGCAATAATGAGTAATTTATAAGTGAAAATTATGAAAAATGTACTTATTGAAATCTAGAGAGCAATGAAAAGTTTTATCTTAGTTCTCACAGGTGAACGATTTTTTAAATTCTTGATTTTACTCAGTCGAAAATAATAGTAATCTTTGTTTCAGAAGGATTTTCCTTAAAAAAACTGTAATTATACGTATATGTTCAGTTACGATACCGTAGGAAATAAAAATTTGAAAAATTGTTCCAACAGAATGATTAATCAAAGAAAAAAAAAACAGATTCCATGTAAATGCTTAGATTCTGAAAAACTTTGATTACTGCAACATCGATCTTAAGATTATATAAATATGAATTATATTAATATTATTACAGATATGAAATCATTCTAATATCTGCGAATTTTTAGTATAACAAATTAAATAATTTGAAAATATAAAATTTTATTTATATTTTTGTATTTATATATATGTTTATTATATACTCTATAATATATATTTTTTAAATATTCTATTATTGTATATATTTGTTTTTTAATATTTAACTTTTATTTTATTTTTTGAATATCGAATTATATAATTTTATTATAATAAATTATATGTAATATAATAATTAAAATACAAAAAGTAATGAAATTCCATAAAAAACCTGGTTTATGAAAATCTGAATCAATACCAATGATTTAAAAACTTCAAATTTTCTAAGATAAAATACTACAAAGCGTAAAAAGCAAGGTATAGAAATACTAGAAATCATTCAAAATACTCTAAAACAATTATTTCATTATCTGCAATACATTAAATTCACAAAGATGGTAAATTTCGGAAAAATCAATGAAATGACTGAAAATCGAGTGAAATTACTGTTTTAGCACACTGGTTTCTAGAAATCTAAAAGGCTAAAAACCTGAAAATGTAGGTACTAAAAAATCCTTTGAAGATTTATAAATATTTTAGAAACTGCGAGAAATCCAAAGAATTTTGTAAGACTTAAAACCATGTATAGATTTTCCCGAAAATTCATTAAATTTTGAAGCATAGAAAATTCAATTCCTGAATTCTACATGAAAAACTTTTAAAATACTGTAAGTTCCATGAAATGTGAAAATTCTCTGTAACTACCAAAAACGAGTGAAGATGATCTATAAAAATAGTATATTATTGCGAGTTTTCGAAATGCCTGTTTTGACGAAACGAAAGGTTGCAGCCCGAGGCGAAGCCGAGGGTTGTAATCGTTTCGTCAAAATTCCAAAACTCGCAATACGATATTTTATTCACAGTTCGCTAAAAATTCATATCCAAATATCCGATTTTTAGCAAATTGTGAATATATATTATTTTTTCTAGAAATCAATTTAAATTATCAAAATCGTTGAAATTTCAATATAATATCATTATATTCTAATCACCAAGAGTGCGATTCGTTGAAATACTATAAATCTATAAAAACAAACGAGTTCCAAAATAAAAATTATATTTTCTCTGCATTCTAAAATTTCTTTCAAAATACGTTGATACTTGAAGAACTATAGAATCCACATTTAAAAATAAAAAATATTTTTTACCGTCTCATTTCATGTCGTTTTTTCGAATTCCAAAAACCTGAGAATAAGATAGGCTCTAATTTTTAGATTTTTGACGATTGATTCTGAATTCAAGCAAAATTGAAAAAGAGAAAAATTAAAGTTTGGCTGAATTATCAAATATTTTACGTAGTCAACCATTTTTTTTTTAATAAGTTGAATGTAAAACAAAATTTATTAAAAAAGACGAAATACCTACTTCCTAATTAATTTCTCGGTTAATTTAAGTAACTTTTTTCAAATTTATGCAAATTTCAAGAAAGCTGTAAAATATTTCAATATTACACACTTCTGAAAATAACGAAAAAGTGTCAAGATTACAATCCTTCACTTTTTTATAAAGTTATCAAAACTTTAAGCAGAAGAAAAATCATATAACAAGATGACACCTGTCATTAAATGTAAATGATTTTAAATATTGATGACTTAACTCAAAAAATAATAGCAATAAAAGAAAATGTAAATAATGTAAATAAGTCACAAAAATTTTCTTGAAATTCGTACATTTTCAAGTTGAAATAAACTCCTTCAATCGCATAGTAGCTTCTGTTTCGATGTGGTAAAGAAATTTTCTGTACACAGATCACCAACTCAGCGAAATTTTTTATCACCTATTATTAGTAGAAATATGAGATATAGATATAAGATGATAAATTTCGGAAAAATAAATGAAATAACTGAAAATCGATTGCAATTACTGTTTTACCACATTGGTTTTTAGAAATCTATATGGCGATCTAGAAAAAAGCTAAAAATCTGAAAATGTACTAAAAAACATTCAAAGTTTCATAAATATTTTAAAAACTGCGAGAAATCTGAAAAATTTTGTAAAACTTAAAAACCGTGTATAGATTTGTCCAAAAGTTTATAAAATCTCAAAGCATGGAAAATTTGATTCCTGAATTTCACATAAAAAACTTAGAATACCGTAAATTCCTAATAATACCATAAATTCCATGTCAATTGTTAAAATACTAAAAAACTACCAAAAATGAGTGAGGATGATCTATAAAAAATATAACTTTTTCTGGAAAATCATTTAAATAATACAATAAATCTTAAAAATTTTCAATATAATATCATCGAATTTCAATAATCAAGAGTGCAATTCGTTGAGATACTAAAAATCTATAAAAACACTAAAAAACACATGCAAATTTTGTAAATAATGTACACTTGAGAAATTCTGAAAATACAACGAAATTTTATATGAGTTTCATGTTATTCAATAACATGCGATCCGAAAATTCACAATCTATGAAATAATAAAAATTTGTATGCTTTACATTGTATCTAAAATCTATAGAAATATTTTAATTTTAAAACTCAAACTCCTAGAGTATGTTATTCTAGATAGACTCATAAAAATCCATAGTAGTATCAGAAAACCTTTCAAGCTGTATGAATTCTAAAAAAACTTAAAAATATTTAAAGTGTTTCTAAAAAAACATTTCAGCCTCAGTGACTTAAAAATCTTGTAAATCAAATTCTAACATATCAAATATGTACCAAAAGTTATGATAAAAATAAAAAAATGTAAAAAAATTAATAAAAAAACAATAAAATATGGAAAAACTTAAAAAAAATTATGAAATAGAAAAAAAAATAAAAAAATTCTTAAATATAAAAAAATAAAATAAAATAAATTCAAAACCCGCATTATTAAACTCGAAAAAAAACTGTGCTCCTATATCCAGGATATATTCAAAGATAAAAAACCATAAAATCCAGAAGAAAATATATACTTTTTCTGAACCACCCCTCAAAAAAAAAAAAAAATTTTCTCCCTACGTCTCTGATCCGATCTCACGAGACTGTAGAGTAATTTTAAAAGTACCCGTATTGTTACATAGTACCTGAATAACCCAGGAATTTCATACCAAAGACGAGGGTAATGTTGTACTAGATTTTTCACGTATCCGCGTGGGAAAATCTCGACCATTACACGTTGTAATCGCCGCTCGGGAAATATTTCACCTCGTATATATGAAAATTCGCGGGCACGTATTGGGAATTCGTGACGCGACTCGACTTAAATTTTTTCTTTTCGTTTCATTTTGCACGGGCCGTGTGTGTAATCGTTCGGCGAGAGGGGCATATATTTTTCACTGACCTCTGTCCGTGGCGATAACTGGGAGTTCGATGTACGGCGTGGTTTCTCTATCCAGCGGAGATTTCACACATATTTCCCCGTTGTCGCTCCGTACCCGGAGATGCTTGCTCGCGACGCTGCCGGCAGCAAGGGTGTAATTCACCATCGCATTAACTCCGCAATCAGAATCCGTGGCCTGGACCTGCAATAACGGATGCGAAGAGTTTGTTAGAATGGAGAGAATCGGCTCGGGAACATAGCGGAACCGTGCTCATTCATTTTTAAACCTGCGAATTGAGTCGTAGAAGAAGTTGTAGAAGTATTTATTTACTCGCAGAAATATATTTCGCTAGATCAACGTTTTTAGACGAAAAGTTTTCATTGAAAATTTATTTGTACATCTTTGGACCCTAAATAACCCAAATACATGCACTTTCAACAGCTTGATCCAATAATCAGAAAATATCCAAGCTCGCTATTCAAACAGCAAAACGGTACAATATATGAAAATTCATACCAATCTTCGAGCGATGATACCATCGGCTTGTTATAGTAAAAAATTACAAAAAATTCAAAAATTCACGTTATGAATGAAAATGAAAGTTGTATGATTTTTCTATGACTGTATTAACCAGTAAATCATCTTCAATGTTTCATTTATTACCCTTAATAACTACAACAATAGAAAACTCAGTTGCGTTCTCTTGAACTCGTTGCTAGATCAACGTTTTTAGACGAAAAGTTTTCATTAAAAATTTATTTGTACATCTTTGGACCCTAAATATTACCCAAACACATGCACTTTTAACAGTTTGGTTTGGTGCAATTTGAATTTCCAAAATTAAAATTTTCTTTCAGTATCAGGGCAGGATTTGGGACAATTTCGAAAATTGCTGACCCTCCAAACCTCCCCTCACATCCATTTCCTCCGGAGAAAAAATTTTAAGGTGAGTGAATTGGAGAATTATATTCATTTTTGGACTTTCACATGAATTTACAAAAATCACGACAGACGAAAAATGTTAAAAAATCGTAAAAATGTCAAAACTTGAAGGATTTTGACATACAGATGTCTTCTACAACTGGGTAATTTAAAAATTTACGTTATTCAGTTGAATTTAGCGAATTTTGTCATTCGATTATAATTTCATAAATTTTTATCATTATTATATATATTATATATTTATCATTTTATCAATAATTATTAATTTGAAATTTTCAAGTAGACAAATATTCTAAAAATTCACTACATTTTGTGATATTAAAATAATTAAACAATTTTCGGAATTGTAAAAATGTAATTAACAAGTGAAATTCTATAAGTTTTTAGACATTTAAAAAAATCAAATTTGACAAGACTTGTTATTATTTCAAAAATTAATCAATTTTTATGAATATCATTCACAATCTTCAGTCGTTACTAAAATTCAGAGATCTCATCACATTTAAAACATTTGTCAAACGATAGGATTTTTTAAAAATTTATAAATTATGATGAATCTAAAAATGCTGTGAAATGAAAAATTTTAAGATTGTTGGAAATTTGAAGCGTTCCGAAAATTTGGATTAAAAAAATGGCCAACAAAATTGATAAATAAGTATATTAAGTTTTAGGAATTATAAATATGAAGATGTTCAGATAATTTTA
Organism: Platygaster orseoliae; assembly: GCA_030522825.1. NCBI lineage: Eukaryota > Metazoa > Arthropoda > Insecta > Hymenoptera > Platygastridae > Platygaster > Platygaster orseoliae. Next base: position 21,574 of record JAPYZL010178737.1, read on the forward strand.
GCAATTTCACTTCGAAAATTTTAGTTATTCCGAACATAACGATAAAGTTTTAAAATCGTCGAAAGTTTTAGAAATTGCATGAATTCCAATTAAAAAAACATTTACTCAATTTCGTGAATATCATTTATAATCTTTAGTAGTTACTGAAATTTACAAATTTCGTCATATTTGGAATATTTTTAAAATGATGTGTCCATCAATATTTACTTCGATCTTTTGGAGCCAAATAAATAGTCAAAAGAAACTATTTCCAAGCTTTCGGTCTTTGAAAGTTCTTTGGAAGTTCCAAATCGAGCGCTTACGCAGGAGGTACTGATTGTAAAATCATATTTGATTGACGATGTCTTTGACATAATTGTTTAACGATGTTAAAGTTATTTTGACAAACCGCGTGAAAATTT
>JAPYZL010178760.1:0-12472 GCA_030522825.1 Platygaster orseoliae
CTTAAAAGGAGATTATGTTGAAAAATAAATTATGTTGTGCCTCGAAAAATGTTATTTTCTTGAAAAGGCCAGAAACTTTTCAAATGACCCTCGTAACTTGAAAGCTAGTGTTGACAGTAAATTACATTTTTTTTAATAAAATTGTTACTTCAACCTGAGAGAGTTTGAATTTATTTCAATCGTTGGTTTTGTTTGGGCGTTATTTACGCCGCTGTTACTCTAATTTTTTTTATTGTACTTTACCAGGGTGATGAATAAAACATCGAGTTTACATGGGCAGATAGGGAAAATGATAACCCTGATAAAATGGAATCGCGCAATTTGCAATTCGATGCGGTATCATGGTTTTCTCGATTAACTTTATTCCGGAATCTTGCACTCTATTTGTTTACCCCTCGTAAACCCGTTGATTTCATTTATCTCGAACCTTCTCGAATAAGGCAAATAAAAGTTTGACAATTTGAGTTACCAACTTGATGATACTTTCGCTAAATAATAAATTTACAGTAATTTTTGTAGATTCAATACGTTAAAAGCTTTTTTTCAAATTTACCGTAAAGTTCACAGAACAAGGGGTTAACGAAAAAACTATAAGCACGATGAAATCTAAGTTTTCACGACAAATTTTTTTTTTGGTGTTTTTTTTTCGACACATTTTGGGGGTTCAAATAGCTCCCGAATTTCAATTAAAATTAATTATCGTTTCTTTTAAATATAAAAAAAAGTTATGGTTATAAATATTATACATAACAATTTAAAAACAAACAGCATGAAAAAAAAATTATTTACAAAATAAATAGAAATGATAAAAATAGCCTCACTAAAATCTAAAGAGCATAACAAATGGTTTCATGTTAGTTCTCAAAGTTTAACGATACACAGAATTCTTAATTTTACTAATTCAAGAATAAAAAAAATCCTAGTTTCAGAAAAAATTATTCTTAAACAAAATTGTAACAATAAATATTTTGCTAGAATAACGTAGAAAAAATAAATTTGTACAATTGTTTTTACTCAATGATGAATAAAGAGAAAAAGAAGAGTTGCTAAATGAAATTTCAAAAAATTTAAAAACCTTGAACCCTGGAACATTGAATTCTGAAAATCTGGAGAGAAATTTAAAAAAATTTCAGAACGTTTTTCGAATCATACAAATACTGAAAACATACATATAAGTGTAAAAGTAGTAGAATTCTAGGAAACAACTATTTTCTGAAAAATCTGAACGAACAGTTAAGATTCACGAAACTTTGAAATCTAAAGCATCAAATTCTAGAAAAAGTAAATAGAAATCTAGAAAAATTAAAAATTCTATTTATTCAAAAAAATACTTAAACATAAAAAAAACCTAAATCTTTATAAATCAGAAGTTCTATTATTTTATTCAAAAAAATACTTAAACACAAAAAAACCTATAAAATACTAAAAATCTATCGAAACTTGAATTCTAGAACATCGAATCCTAGAAATCTATTTAGTGATCTAGAAACATTTAAGAATCATATAAAAATACTCCAAAATTCTTCACTATTTCATAAATACTTAAACAAAAATGGAATAAATATTATAAATCTATTGATATTGAAAAACTGTGTTAATTTTGAGCTCTCAAATTTGTCAAACTTTCAATTCTAGAGTATACAGGGTGTACCAAAATCCCCGTTCAAAAAAAAATCCAATATTCCTTTCTGAATTGAAAGTCGAAAAGTCCTTTGCCATTTTTTGAAATTCGCAGAAATGACAGAGTTATTCAAGTTTGAAATTTAAACAATAAATGCAATTTTTTGACAAGTGGAATAAGAGCAACTGACTAAACTTAACTCAAATTTTCTTCACATTTTTCCGAGTCGAAAAGTCCTTTGCCACCTTTCACATAACTCAAAACCAAAAAAGATATTCAAGTTTGAAATCTGAGAAATCTGATTGATTGAAACTTCTAATTCGAATATCTTTTTTGATTTTGAGTTTTGCGAAAAGTGGTAAAGGACTTTTCGACTCAGAAAAATATGAAAAAAATTTGAGTAAATTTTGGTACCTTTTTTTTATACCCACTCTACGTAAGAGCGCGTTTATTGTTTGAATTTCAAACTTAAATAACTTTTTTGATTTTGAATTTTGTAAAAAGTGGCAAAGGACTTTTCGACTTGAAATTCAAAAAGGAATATTTGATTTTTTTTTGGTACGGGGATTTTGGTACACCCTGTATAATTCTATAAATTTATACAGAAAACCATGTATGAATACTAGGTAATGTTTTGAATAAAATTATATGAACACCAAAAATAATAATAATAATAATACTGAAAATCTATATAAAATAGGTACTATTTTCTAAAGAAATGATTAATATGTATAATCGTTGACGTTTTCAATACTATAGTATCAAACTCAATACATCCATATAAAGCGATATACATATATAGAAATACTATAAATCTATAAAAACCCAAGGAAATACGAAAATTCTAAACATTTACAAATTATCTCCACTATGTAGTTGTAATTTTATCCAAAGGCAAAAAAAATTATTTAAAATTCTCATAACTTATTTATAAAGCATTGAATTTGAGAAAGCAATTTACAAATCCATTTTACAATGTTACTTCAAAGTGTATAAATATACTGAAGAATTAGTATGATGAATATGAAAATTATTATCAAAAAAATCTTCATTTCTGTGAGTTGAAAATCACAAGAATCGAATTCCATTATATTAAATATATATACCTAGATGAAAAATGTGCGACTTTCGACTCCAAAAGTTGAATAAATTCGAAATTCCGAAGGAAATATATATTTTTTTCGAAAAACCCCTCAAGAAAATTTTTCTGCCTACGCCTCTGGTATATCTAAGTGCTAAAGTATGACGTGTTGCGCCGATAGTCGCAACACGTCGGGATAGCCGATCTAGTTTTTTATATCGAAACCATCAACAAAGTGACGAAAAAGTTTCAGGTTGTCAAGCTACTTTTTCGTCTTTTTTTGTCCTAGTTACGTGACCTGTGTGGGCGTTTTACACGTTGCCCAACACAATTTGAAGTTTTTGTATTACTGTGCATGATGTGAAAAACCCACTACTGGTGATTGAGGTATAAAAAAACACTCTTTTTCAGTTATTATAAACAATTCCTATCCAACCTGCAAATTTTCTCCTTATTTGTTATAAAAATTTGCCCTTTGCTTTGGAATGTAAAAGTGGGCCCAGAAATCTCGATTTCGCGCTTGAAAATAACCACTCGAATTTGCGTGGCCACAATGATTCGAGGGGTCAAAGGTCGTGCGGAAACACGAGCTACGAGGTTTGGAAATCGACTGTCGATAAGCATTCAAATCTGCGGCCGTCCATCGGAAAGCGATACTTGGATTATTGAGAATGCAATTGGCGAATGTTCAATTGCAAACCATGCTATTCCCATCGGAATTCACGAGACAATGCCCGTGCTCCTCACTTTTCCTATTCTTGTTTTGACTAGCGCTTTTTCCTTCTCGCCCGTTTCTCCCGGGTCTTTTCCATTTTCAGAGAAAACACGCTTTCCCCCCGTGACGAATCGCATTTTTTTGCCCACGACAAACAGCAAGAACGGGAAATTTGCATCGGGAAATTGAACACTTGACGAACCAGCTGCGAAAATACCCGTTTTTCGACAAATTTCGAGGATCGAATTTACGAGGTTTCGCGGGGAGAATGTCTAAAAGTTCTCTGATTTTTGAGATTTTCGTATCTACGGAGACTACACGGAGAAAAAAGGTTTGGTTACAGCAACCATTAGTTTAGTAAAATATGGAGACACAGAACTTCGGTTTTAGCAACTAATGTTCAATTTTTTATGATTGGTCAAAGGCGTGGGCAGAAAAAAATTTCGGGGAGAGTTTTTCGAGAAAATCTATACATATTTCCTTCAGGATTTTATGATTTTCTAATTGTTTTGGAGTCAAGAGTTGCATATTTTTTTATCTTATGATTCCATTTTTGTGATTTTTAAGTAACTAAGTACAAGACCTTTTCATCTCATGCTTTTGGTGTTTTTTCAAAACATTACGGATTTTCTGATTTTATTTTAGATTTTTCCTTATCAACTTTCTAGGGTTCGATGCTCTAGGAATAAGAGTTCTATAACTTGAATATTTTAAAAAATTTTTGAAAATATTAGAGCTACACAGATTTTAAGTATAAAATGCTGTAGTATTGAAAATTTCTGGTTAGCTGTATTTATCATTTTTATTTCTTTAAAAATCTTTCCCTGTATATAGTGTAAAGTCAAATTCATAATTATAATTTCGTTTGAGAAAAAATACTTCTGAATTTGGAATGATTGTTATTTTAAGTTAAAAAAATATAAATCTGAGATTAATTTGAATTTCATTGATTTTTCTTTTTTTTTTCATCATCGTCACTTTCGTCTATCGTTCATGAAATAACATTAATTTAAAAATTTTTTTCATGAAGTTTTTGAATATAAGACGGTTTCTAATATTTGTCGCATTTTTTTGGTATTTACAAAAATCAAAAGGATTTTGTATTATTTTTTTTATTTCTATAGTATTTCAGTCGATTTTTATGTATAAATTCTTAAAATTTAATGTTCTAAAATGCAAATATCGATAAATTTTTGATAATTTCATACACTTCGTGGATAATTTGGTCTACGTTAATTTCTAGTATTTTATGTATTCCTTGAATTTTCTCAATTTTTCAGTATTTATAAGATTTTTCATCGTTTTATAGCATTTTTATGCATTGATGCCATTTGTTAGGATTTTTCGAAAATACAATTCCTTTATAGAATTCAATAACTTGTAGTATATTTTTCAGAAATTTTATGACTCGAAAGATTTTTTGGTATTTTTATCAATTCCTGTCTAAATTTTTTAGAACCTCATTTTCAAGTTTCAAATTTTTTAAATTCTTATAATTTTCGTAAACTTCAGTCTTTTTATATATCCCTATTAAAAAAATTTTTTCACACATTTTCTAATAGAAAATGTTTGGCTAAATTTTGATAATTTATTAATTTTTTTAGGAAAGGATAATTTACGTTTGTTTTTTTATCATTGGAGCAAAAATTGTAAAATTCGCTTTTTATTTTTATAAGATCAAAAATTCTTTTTTTTTCAACGTTAACTGCCTAACGCAGTATATTCAATAATTGTGTATTTACCATTTATTCTAATAAAAAAAATCTTACCATTTTCAAAATTCCTCATTCCAAATATCAAGATGAAAATTTTTTTGAAATCCAAAATTTAATAAAAAAACTACATAGAGAATTTATGAATTTGAAACACTAATAATAAATTTAAGAAAAAATGTTCTTATTGGTCAACGCAAATTTATAAGAATGCAGTCGATTCGGTTTTTTTATGCAGAATATTTACGAAACAGAAACTTTTTATTCATGTTATGAAAATCACAAATTTGATTCGTAATGAAATTTCTACCTGTCATTAATTAAGCGAAAACAATAATATTCGTTTTATTTATTTATTGACTTTCTTTTGGATTTTCATTCTATGGTTAATTCGATGGATTCATGAAAATTGATGAGATTGAAAATTCGGAACAAGTTATTTTTAATATGTCTACAACAGTAAGATGTTTTTTTTTTAAATCTAACAACTCACAATTTTTCTATATAAACGCTCATTTTATAAATTTTTCTACTTTTCAATCGTTACATCAAAATTTTTTAATTTTTTAACCGTTAAAATTATTTGATTCAGAAATTTTTATATTTTTCATATTGTTTTCTGCAATTACAGCTTCGAAAAATTGCAGGGAATTTCATCTTTCGATAAAAATTGTTGATTAGTTTTACTCATGGTAAATTTAATTTTTCAAAATTTCCATTAAGGAATTAAACAGTCTATAATACTCCAAGTTATTATTTTACAATAATTAATAAAATTTTCTAAGAAATGTGTTTTTCTATTTCATTGTCTAGTTGTGTATTTGTAAAATGAAATTATTTACAAATAAAACTTGCCTATCGATAACAATCTGTAGATTTGTTTTTCCATTAAACAATAATAATCGATCTCTCATTCTCACGCATTTTTTTCTATTATAAAAGTTTTAACAAGTAATAATTAAAATACACGGAATTACTTAAAAAAAAAGTACTTCATTAAAGAGAAACATACCAATATCAATAAATTAAAAAAAACAGCTCATCAAATAAATTCTATAATAATTGAAATATATCATCAAAACTCTCCAATCTTGAAAAAATTCCACGTATTTCCCACAGGTTATATATCTTTCCCACGAACATAAAACTCCCAAATCCGCCACAGCTTGATATCCAAAAAGCTTTGATAAGAAGACGCATCTTTCGGAAGTTAAAGGCTTTCTGACAAGCCAAACATGTTCGTGTTTAAAAGCAGATTTCTGCTCCTTAAACGCCGCTGTCTAAAAACACAGAGTTTTTTTTCCTTTGATTTCTTTTTTTTTTTGCAAATCTCATCCAAGGGAAGTAAAAAAGGTCCGTGAAGGGCATAAAGTATGCACGCTTCTCGATGCCGAGGAGTGCCATAAACCTCGAGTTAAGCTCTCCGACTTGGCTTCTGCAGTATTCACAATTCCTGCCCGCGGTACTTTTCTCTTCAAGTGCCATAGTTTAAACGCACTCGAGGAGCCTTTTTCTTTTCCCGTTCGACGCTAAAGCGCCACAAAGGACGGCCCGTATAAAATATTCATTCGCAGTCCCTTTGCGCGTTGCGTGTGTTTTTTCCCCGCTCTCGGCAATGTCATTGCCAAAGTTTGGGAAAACCTACACCGATTTGATTAGAACCTGTGCACCTTAAGAGAAATTTGTAGGGTATTTTTATTACAGTCCTCATTTTTGAAGAGTCATCTATCTTCAATATATCTATATATCTATGTATAAAAAATTAACTTAACCATATCCTAAAATAAATTTCCAGTATAATAGAGGAAGCGTAACAAAAGTATAATTTTCCATCCAGCTTTTTCTTAATCGAATGAAACCTTAAATCGTAAGGTCAATTCAATTACAATTTCGAATTACAGCTAAATTGTCCGTACGATTTCTCGTAAAAAAACTCCCTGCACGAGAATTGTATTCCTTGCCTCATTAAAGAGGGGCAAAAGCGGCTGTTTCATTAGAAGTGACTTGTCCAATTCCGCGATTGCTTAATTATGCGCTTTGATATATCTCGCGGTTGGTCACGTTTCAGGCACTGATTCAGCTCGTTAAGTTCTATTGGGAACGCGAATTAAGGGTGCGTTGAACGGATTTCGAAGAATTACTTCGTGGAAAATTGCACATTTCTTCTTCTCGTCGTGCTCGAGATTTTCCACATTATCTGATCCGATCATTGTGTGAACGCCAATTATTTCGTATTTTTTTCAACTTTATCTTTCAACCGTCACTTTTTATCTCTTATTAAACGTATGATATTATATTGTGTTTCGTTATTATAGCATTTCATTAGGAAAAATTTCCACAAATACCAAAAATCGGTCTGTTATTTTTTATCATTCAATAATTCGGGAAAACTTTCCTCAAACTTTATGTAAATATTTTTTCATCATACAGAGTGTCCAGTTATTTCCAAAAACAGAATTCCCGGAGATTTCCTGGATATTTCCCTGGTGATTTTCTCACATTATTTGTATTGAATATTCTATAAAGAAAAAAAAACCATAACTGTAAGGGGCTGTCCACATATTATGTCATCAATTTTTTACCTATTTTTGAACCCCTCCGCCCCACGTCATCAACCATCATCATTCCGTAGACCCCCCCCCCTTAGTGTTGACGTCATCAAATCAAAACTACTGGCGCGAACTTTGAAAAAAGTGTCCTAAACTTTTTGATAAAAAGTTATATTTTCATGATCACGTCATCATCTTTGTACCCCCCCCCCCTAATGTCAATATCCGTCATCGAACTCAATACCCCTTCCCTCCCCCCTAAGTGTGATGTCGTAATATGTGGACAGCCCCTTATATGTAAAATCATCAATTATAAAAAAAATTGTAATTATTTGTAAAATTATTAAAATGAATTTTACTTTATTAATAAAAACTGAAAAATCAAAATTAATTCGTAAAATTATTGAAAAATAGTAATTTTAATCATTTGTAATCATATTCATTATAAATTGTAATTGTTCAGGGTTCTTACTTTTGCGAAAAACGGAAAAAAAGTGGAGAATGAGTGTTTTGGCATAAAACTTAGATAAAAATTGGGGGCAATGCAAAAAGTTGACAATTTTTGTCTAAATCAACAATAGAAATTGTGAAGTGACAGGTATGGATAAAAATACAAAAAACATTGGTAAAAGTGTATGGCAGTGATAATCGGGTAGTGCCAAGCACATATTTCTGAAAAAAAAACCACACAACCTGTTTTTGATGAATCTCAAGTTAATACAAACCGATGAAAAACTTTCTGAAAAGAGGTTATGTTAGTTTATGTGAGACAATATTATGAATTAAAAATTAAAGTTCTATCCGAAATTCGAGAATCCCCTTACTTTTCTAAAATTCAAACGTTCATCATTCATAAAAGCATAATATTTTTGCAATTCTGCGGCGAATTTCGAAACCGCAATTACAAATTTTTTCTTTTTCGTTCAACGAAAGTCGCGTATGTTTATTTTCGTCATTGAAATTTCATCCAATTTCTTGGATAGATTACATTTCACGTTTACGATTTTGATTTTTCGTTGGAAATTGAATTTTCAGGGCCCTTTCGATAGATAAATGAAATATTTTTAGATTCATTTCAGAAACATTAAAAAAACTTGGTTGGATTTTTGATTTCGTCGGCAATTTTTTTTCTAGTTAGTTTTATTAATTTTTTTTTAGTAGAAAGAAAGTTTTATAACTGAAATTTCAATTGGTGTTAATTATTATTGTTATTGAATTGTTTTTTTAATGGTTTAAAATTTTATATTTATTTCAGTTAATGGTTATTTGTATTTCAACTTCGCAGAAAAATTTTTCCAAATAAGTAGTAAAATCAGCAATATCATAAGATCGATCGTTAAGAATGAATCCCGCTCATTTTTGGTAATCACGAGAAGAAATATTCATATCACTTTCATGAAAAAAATCTCAATTTCACCTGATAAAACTGCATTTTTACGGTTTCAGGAGTAAAGTAGTTTTATAAAATTTGGCGGAATTGTTCCAGTTTAAAAATACAATCAATATGATAAAATATTATGGAATTTTGTTGTCTTTCATTCGAAAATAATGTATTACTTTTAAACTGTTGGAATATATTAGGGATGCTCGATAACGATTACTAATATAGATTTACTATATCTTATTAATTTCGATGTAGATTACTAATATTATAATGGATGACTATGTAGATTTTCAGAATTTGATGCTCCTCATTTTAAAGTTTCATAGATTTCTAGCACTTTCAGTATTTTTTGTATTATTTCAATATTTATACGATTCAAAGGACTTTCTGATATTTTCGTGGACTTTTGTATAGCTTTTTAGAATCAGATGCTCTAGGATTTCAAGTTATCTAGATTTTTAGTTATTTATAGATTTTCAAAAAAGCTTTACCAACATGGATTTTGAGTGTTTATAAATTTGTGGTATTTTTCGTACTTTTTTGTATTTATCAAATTTTTTTGTTCATTTGCGGAATACTATTCAGATTTCTGGAATTTGATACTCTAGAATTCGAAGTAAATTATATTTTATGTATATGAAAGGATTTCTAAACAAATAGTTTGTAAATCAATTTAAAGAACTTTCTGGTACTATAATAAATTACTGTATAGATTTCTAGAATTCAATGCTTTCGTATCCGAAATTTCATAGATTTCTTTTACTTCCAGTATATTTAGTATTATTTCAGTATTTATACGATTCAAAGGATTTTCTAATATTTTCGTGGATTTCTACATAGATTTTTAGTAATTTACAGATTTTCAAAGAAGCTTTATCAACATAGATTTCAGGTATTTATAAATTTCTAGTATTTTTTGTACTTTTTCGTATTTATAAAATTTTTTGTGTTCTTCTGTATAGATCGTTATTTAGATTTCTGGAATTTGATACTGTCGAATTCAAAGTAAATTATATTTTATGTATATGAAAGGATTTTTAAAAAAACTGCTTATACATTAATTTAGAGAACTTTCTATTTTTTAAACGAATTTCTTCGTAGATTTATATAATTCAATGGCTTTTCATTCAACACTTTTTAAAACTGATTAGAGTAATTTAAGGACATCTGGTATTTAAACTCTCGCCCATATTTGTCAACATTCACAAAATTCTGTCTAATTCTTAACTTTTTTAATACATTTTTACTATTTTGCATTTTTTTACATTTATCACATTTTGTACGATTTCCAAATTCTTTTGTGGATCACTACTTAGATTTCTAGAATTTGATGTAACGAAGTTTTATTTGATGATAGAAAACACTGTTACGGATACTTTTTGAACGTTTTTTTCGGCCATTTTGTATGTGTCAAACAATTTTACGTTTACTTTTTGCGTGTAGATTCTAAGTTTTAAATACGCATTAATTAATCCAGGAGAAATTCCCGAAGGTTTCGAAAAATTCAAATAGAATTCCCGTATTTTTCCCGAAGACCAAAATTCAAGTAGAATTTTAGGATTTCCCGGAGGCTGGACTCCTTGATTATAATCTTTTTTTTTTGTTTTCGTACATCCTTGTCCATCACTATTACAATACGCCCGTACAACTTCACCACAGATTGTCATGACCGCCTTATTTTGTATCTCGCAAAACACTCGCTTCAAACATCTCCCGAAGCCGCTGTTACGAATCGATGATAACGCAACAGCCGCAGTTTGCTCGGTGCGAGAAACAAAATGATTAAAAAAGCCCGTGCGGATTTAATAATACCGGAACACGTTTCGCTATGGGATACGGAACTTTATGTACCGCGGCGGTGAATACAGAAAAAGCGAACTTGAATAAAGAGAAAAGTAGCAGAACTTGTAATGGCGGTTTCGCGGTTTTCGGGAGAGAAAATTTGCGAGGCGTGTTACATGTGACCGTGGAAAATTTTCCATGAAAAGAAAGGCACTTAGAATGAGATGTACGCATAAAAAAATGTGGTGGATGTTTTTTGAAAAAAGCGGAAATGTTCACGTTCTTATCGAAAATTGCTCTTATGGGCCAATCATTCCCCAAAATTCGGAAATTAACAAAATTTTTCTATTTTGACATAAATCAGGTGTTCTTCAGGAGGTATTACAAAATTCTTTTTATTATTAGTTAAGGTTAAGACATCCTGAGTCAAGAAGTCAAAAGAATTCAAATTTTTACTTTCCTAACTTGGGATTTCCATCTACATAACTTCAACAAGTTATGTAACTTTATCGTCATCCCATAAAAACCTACAAATATAATAAAAGTATTTTTTATTTTCTACAAAAAGACTGAAATGGTTTTTCATTTCACCTTGTCAATGACGAGTAACGTGAAAACTTCGATAAACTCTCAACTCTGAAGAGCGTCATCATTGGACGCCCATCAGCGACCCCGCATATTTGTTTAGTTACAACAACGAGGGCTCGGCTCATCCCCCTTTTTTCATCCCCCGAACGCACCATACGGACAATGCTCTTTTGATTGTCAATTCACGTGAAGAGAAAGATGTGACACGTTTCATAAAATCCACTCGACCGAATGGGAAGGACATTTCTCGTTGACAAACCGCATGAATAACTCATAAGAGAGCGTGTACCGAATCGCCCCTTGTTCCTCTTCCTGCCGAGCTTATTGCTCATATTCTCGATAACGCCTCATATCTCTAAATCACCTATAGCTCACGCATTAGGTACTCAGCCCTGACCGATCGTTTGTGCTATTAGCTATTTATGAGTTACATCGGAAACCACTCCGCGGGATATACAATACATTTTGCGACCAGTTCCAGAAGAAGATTCCCTAAGCGCGGTTACATCCGAGTGCATATGTAGGGCAGTGATGCAAACCCAGCACTCAGAAAAAACCTAGTAATTTGTACTATAAATATTAATAAAATTACTATACACTGTAAAAAATCTCAATGTAGGATTCCTAGCCGCTAGTAAGTTTCTATTTGGAATTTAATACAATCAATTCATTAGAATTACTGTATGACATTAAATCCACTAAACTGAATATAGCGCTACTACTATCGAATAGTACATTTGCTATAACGCACAGTAACTTTAGTGTATTGAGTGTCGGAAATATTCCGGCCTATACTTAATACAGTAATAATACTAAAAGTAGCAATGCTGCTATCCGACAGTATTTTTACTTTCGATCGGTACAAATGCTATCTTTATTATAGTAGAAGTAAAGTAACTTTCAGTAACTTTACTATAGAAGAAGTGAGTAACTTTACTATCAAAGAAGTCATAAATACCACCATGATAGTAAACTTACTATCATGGTGGTATTTTCACTGTACTCAGTATAGGCCGGAATATTTCCGACACTGAAGATAG
>JAPYZL010178795.1:0-26336 GCA_030522825.1 Platygaster orseoliae
AAAACTATGCTCAGCATCGTAAGGTTACCATGCTCAGCGTGGGTCGGATTCTGTACGATGCTGAGCGTAGTAACTTTACTACAGGATTTTTTACAGTGAGGAGGGGGATAAATATTTTGCCACGTCGGTATCAACGGTAATTACAGTATTATTTTGAGTAACTTGACGTTGTTCAATTTGATTCAATTTTCATCGTTCCTTCATACATTTGTATATTTCTGTTACACTTTTTATGTATTACCCCAAAAAAAAATTGAGGCGTGATTCAATGTATAGAAATTATCCTTTTATTGTATTGTCGTTTTTTTTCCATAAGCAGAACTTATTATTTTTAGTTTTTGGTAAAATTTCATATCATACTTTATTTTTCGTTTGAAAATAGTTCTTCAATTTATATTTTAATTAACATATCTGAAAAATTAACTTTGATAAATAGTATAATACATATATAAGTGTCAATACTATAGTAAACATATATTATTATTCATAAAACAACATAAAAGATTCAAAAATCACAATTTAAAATTCGTTTATTCAATTTTCCGAATTTTCATTACCATAAACTCATCATTAACCAATGCATATTTAAATAACTTTTCACGCACTTTGAACGAGTTTATTGTGTTTAAAATAAAGATCCGCATGTTTTAATGAACAGATTTCCAGCTCTAAACTCTTAACAAAAAAAAGTTTATAGAATATGTATAAATTTTCCGAGGGTCCGAAATCGAAAACTACGGCCCTGGCTTTTCGAAACCATCAATTATCGATTATCGATCTTCCCGAAAACCGATCATAGCTATCGGTAACTTCGGTATCCCGAACAATCCCGAAGTTTACCGAAGATTGCCGAAGATACCCGATCATGATTGCTGACGACCTGACGTCAGCAATGTCACAAGAATAGAGGAGTGTTGAGTGTAGAGGAGGGGATAAATATTTTGTCACGTCGGTATCACCGATAATTACAGTATTATTTTGAGTAACTTGACGTTATTCAATTTGATCCAATTTTCATCGTTCCTCGAATTCGGTGCTGGAAAATGTTATCTTCGATGTACAATATGTTAAACCCGTGCGCAATTGTCTACAGCCCGTACCCGGAAGTTGGTGACCTAACCTCGAATTCCGAATCATCGCCCAAATCACGACGTTCGCGACGTCATAATCGGTAAATTTTTTTCTTTTGTTTCAAGGACGTACATCATTGACGGCCTTCATTGCAGGAAAATGTGGTAAATCTTTTTCATTGCTTTTGTTTTTCACGTGTCAATGTGGTTTTGAGGCTAACTTCTTTTTTTTCATTGGTAAGCACGTGGTTTCATAATATGGATTGCGCACTTGTGTGCATGTTGAGCTGTGATTGGTCGATTTTTTCCGGCTGTTTTTATCGTAAAATACTAAATATTTCTGATAAAATTCAACATACTCTTGTAATATTTGTATATTAAAATAGTTTTTAACACAAAAATATCACTTTTTTGTGCAATATTTTGAGATTTACTGTAAAACGTAATTTAAGGATTTTGACAATTTCAGTCGAAAAATGACAATTCAGATTCGTAAATTTTGAATATGTTGCATCAGAAAATATTTTTTAATTAACAATTTCAAATTTCAGAATTTAAGACGAATTGACAGAACTATTTCTGTCTCTTTTGCTCTCCATATGTTTCTGGTGTGTCCATCTCTCTCGCTCTACATGAGTGGTAAAATCTGAAATTACGCTAAAAAACCGGCTTTTTTAAGAATGTAAAAAAATGCATAATGGAAATTAAGAAACCTGAAAAAAAAGGTCATTGACTCAATAAGTAAGAGTTCAAATAAAAAGTCATTGATGAATCATCATTTTTTTGGTCGCTCGCAAATACTTTTGGTTTTCGATTTTTCTATTACAAGTTTTGAATTGTTTGAACTACATATTTAATTTTCTGGCAAAAATTTTACGTAAAAAATTTTTTTTATACAAATGGAATGTAACATGTTATTATTTTTTTCGTTTTATTTTTAGGGAATGGTCACGAATTAATATTATTCAAGGATTTTTCTAAATCATTTTTTTGACCCTTGGAAAATTGAGAATAATTCATTCTATTTATTTTTATAGCTGCAACATGTAAATTTGAAAAAAAAAAATACAATAGCGAATCTAAATTGACATTTTTTTACAAATATAAATGAAAATGAATTTTATTTTGCATAAAAATTAAATTACACAAACTTTTTCTCTAATAATTCAAAATTGTAGAAAATGTACATGTTCAAGGAACGCTCCGACGCGTAATTTTTGATAATAAAAATGCATGGTTTGCCACATAACGATGTTTTTCGATTCTTTTTATTTGATGCATTTTAGAATTAATAAAAAACTTTGGAAAAAAGTTGTAAATTTCATTTACGTGATATTTTTTTTTTTTTTAAACGTATATGAGACTTTTCGAGTCATGTTCAATATGTCAACTTGAATTTAATCTGGATAGTAAAAGTAAAATTCTAAACTTGAAATCAAGAGAGCCAAAATTATCTAAATAATGTATTTTAGATTTCCTGATTTTTTTTCAATTAAAATTGTATATTATTAATTTATTTATTATTATTCAATACATTATAAGTTAAGAAAAATCGTCTTGTAGAATTCGATGATTTTATATTTTAGAATTGTCGCATTCTTAAAATTCTGCACTGTAAAATTATGAAATCTCCATCTATACTGTATAATGCAGATTTCTTAATAATTAAAAATTTATAATTCTATGTATGAAAATTACACAACTTTTATGTAGTACAGCTGTAAATTCGAGAATGTTACAAAATTTTAGACCGGAGTTCTTACGTACACAAATTCGAATTAGTAAAAATGTAAAAATAATTGATTTCTTTAAGTTTATCTCCAATTATTTGATATTATTTTTATGAATACTGTAAATATTATTATATATTTTAGCAGTGAAAATTTTTAATTATTCATACATTTAACAAAATTAATTCATATTTAGTATTAATTTTATAAATTTAGAATAAAACAAGTTATAATTTTTTTCCATTTTATTACAAGTATATAAGAATTCCAAAAATTAAAATGATCATGCAAAAAAATATCTATACAATATATCGCAAAAGACTATTATAAAATTTTTTCGGTACCGATAAATATACCAAATAATCATATTCTAGAATTTGATATTTTTACATCACAAATTTTGAGATGGAAGATCATTACAAGTTTGTATTCTTGTATTTCAAAACAATAAGTTTGGTAATTAAAAATTTCAGAATTATGCATTGTAAAATTGATGACCTTACGATTCTGTATCTGAAAATTATAAAGTTTCACAGTAATAATTGAAACAATTTGGATTACAATTCCCTATGATACAGATTATAATTATATCTCTCAGAATTTGAAAATCAAAGATTCTAAAATTTAAATTTAGCTTATTTATATATTGTTCAAGAGGCATAAAAATGAAATAATTTCATATTAAAAATTAATGTTTCTTAAAACCATCAATTCGGAAATTCATAGCAAAAATTTATTTTTCGAACTTCTTATGAATTTTAGGTAAATCACAAATAAGACTATAATCAATATGATTTCCAGAATAATTTGCTAATTTATTATTTATTACAACAATGTTCTTGTTATTACGAAAATCCAGGATATGATATTTTTACTCATATTATTATCTAAGAAAAAAAATTAAATTTTGTTCCTGCAGCTCTGAGATACGATAAATTCAGTGAGATAATAAATACAATAATTGAAATGAATATTCTTATTTGTTTTACGACACTTCAAATATGTCGGAAAACATTTTAACAATTTTTTGTTTCATAAGCATTAATTATAAGGAAAAAAATGTTGTTTCTTGTAACTCATATGTAACAAATTCAGTTATTCTCAAATAGATCTTGAAATTTCCTAAAAAAAAACAGTTGATTAAAAAATATTTTTCGATGACAGTAATTTGTTAATAAAAATTTCTAAAAATTTTTCAAAAGCAACTCAGGATCGATAAACATTGACTGTTATATCTAATTATTTAACATAGTACTAGAAATGCCAATAAGGGAAAAATGAGTAAAAATATTTATTCAAATATTTTCTTCATTCGGTAATTAATTCAAATAGAGTTTTTTTTAGTTCAAAAAGTAAGAAGTTTCATAAGTAGAAAAAAAAGTAAACTTTTGTGAAAATCAATTTTTAATAAAAATTATCTTTTTTTTTGACAGTTTAAAAGTATATCAGAAAACATTTTAACAATTTTTTGATTCATGAGCATTAATTAATAGCAAAAAAGTAAACTTTTTTTACCTGCAACTCAAATTTGATTTATTTGGTTATTATCAAATGTGAAAAAAAAAACATTTACTGTATAAAAACAGCTACATAAAAAATTCTTATTAGTTTCATTACAATTTAAATATCTCAAAACAAATTTTCAATTTTTTTAAATTCATGAACATTAATTAAAATCAAAAAAGTTAACTTTTTTTCCTGCAACGTAAATTTGAATAATTCAAATAGTTTCAAATGTATTATAAATATTACCGTATAAAAACAGTCATATAAAAATTCTTATTGTTTTCATAACAGTTGAAATTTGTCACAGAATGTTTATAAAATTTATTTATGTCAGTTTAAAAATTTATAAATTTTGATCTTTTAATTTTTAAAAACATAATTTTAGAAATTTATGAAAAAAGTTCAAAATATTCAAGTTTGCTAATTAGTTATTAATTAAAATAAAGTTCTAGTGATTCCAAAAACCAAGATATTGTATGAAAAAAGTAAATTTTTATTTCTACCACTAATTTGATAAATTAAGTTAATCTGAAAAAATATAAAAAATATCACATAAAAAAAAACAGTTAAGTATAAAATTTGTTTTATTACAGTTGAGATTTGTCGTAAAAAAAATATCTACAGCTTTTTCTAAAGCAATTCAGAAATAATGAACATTGTCTATTATATCTATTTATTTAACATAGTAGCAGAAAATATTTATTTAAAAAAGAGTTTTAACTTTTAATTATCAGTAAGTTTTATTATTATTAAGTATTAGTATTAGTATAAGTATTAGTATTAAGTAACTTTTATTACAACTAATTTAATAAATTTAGTTAATTTAAAAAATATAAAAAATTTCACTTTGAAAAAACAGTTGAATATGAAATTCATTTCCTTACAGTTAAAATTTGTTGTAAAAAATATCTACATCTTTTCCTAAAGCAATTTATAATATTGATGAACATTATCTGTTATATCTACTTATTTAACATTGCAGCAGAAATGTCAATGAACTATTTATCTAAAAATGTATTTATTAAAAAATATCACTTCAGAAAAAAAATTTACTATCAAATTCGTTTCATTACAGTTCAAATTTGTCGTGAAAAAATCGACAACTTTTTCTACAGCAATTCAAAATTGATAAACATCGTCTGTTATATTTACTTATTTAACATTGTAGCAGAAAATATTTATTTAAAAAGAGTTTGAATATTCAATGAAACATCTGCTAGTTGTTTATTAATTGAAATTAAGTTATTGTTGTTCCAAAAACCAGAAAACTGTATAAAAAAAGTAAACTTATGTCATAAATCAGTTAATCTGAAAAATATATTAAATATTTTTTGAGAAAAACAATTACTTATAAAATTCGTTATATTACAGTTCAAATTTGTTGTAAAAAATATCCACAACTTTTTCCAAAGCAATTCAAAATTGATGAACATTGTCTGTTGTATTTACTTATTTAATGTTGTAACAGAAATATCAATAAAATATTTCTCTTAAAAAAAGTTAAAACATTTAATCAATCATTTACTAATTATTTATTTATAAAAAGGAGTTATTGTTATTCCAAAAACCAAGAAATTGTATAAGTTTAAATATTGTTAAAATATTCAATGGAACATCTGCTAATTGTTTATTAATAAAAATAAATTATTATTATTCAAAAAATCAAGAACTTCTATAGAAAAAGTAAAATTTTTTCCCTACAACTGATTGAATAAATACATTTAATCTGAAAAATATAAAAAATATCACACAAAAATCAGTTGAATATACAATTCATTTCATTACAGTTGAAATTTGTTGCAAAAAATATCTATATCTTTTTCCAAAGCAATTTAGAATTGATAAACATTGTCTGTTGTATTCACTTATTCAATATTGTAGCAGAAATATCAATAAAATGTTTATCAAAGTTAAATAATTCAATCGAACATTCACTAATTGCTTATTAATTAAAATAAGTTATTGTTATTCCAAAAACCAAGAAATTTCCTAAGTTAAAATATTCAATGAAACATCTGCTTATTGTTCATTAATAAAAATAAGTTATTGTTATTCCAAAAATCAAGAACTTCTATAGAAAAAATAAACTTTTATTACTACAACTGATTTGATAAATTTAGTTAATCTGAAAAATATAAAAAATATCACTTTAACAAAACAGTTAAGTACAAAATTCATTTCATTACAGTTAAAATTTGTCGTAAAAAATATCTACATCTTTTTACAAAGCAATTATACATCTACTTATTAAACATTGTAGCAGAAATGTTGATAAAGTATTTATCATCAAATTTATGTAATAAAACTTATTCATCAAAAATTTTAATTAAAAAATATCACTTGAGAAATATAGTTTCAATTTGTCGTAAAAAATTTAAAAAATCGACAACTTTTTCTGTATTATTTCAGAATTGACGAACATCGTCTGTTAATCTACTTCTTTAACATTATATCAGAAACTCCATTAAGATAACCACGTTTCGACGGAACGTCAGTCCCAAATTAAAATTTGTAGGCGAATTCCATCTCTAAAAAATCACCTGGCGCCTAGGCGCCGCATGACAATTTCCAAACGCGACAGAGATAACCAATTGTCGGCTGATTTGGCGTGTGGGTGGGCTTATCAATTTTCCAGCGACTGATTCCCGTCGAACGGCGCTGGAGATTAGGTGTTCCAAAAGCTGGCGCGTATACCGCTCCCTCGTAGGGAAAAGAAGAGAAAAAAAACATTGCAAAACAGTCCGTTCGTACGTGAAAAAAGCAGGGTTGAGCGTGATAAAAGCGCGGCGAAGGGCGCTGAGCGAAAGAGCCTTTGTTTCGCGTGCTTTTGGAAATTTCGGCGGGCGCCCTCGCCTCCCCGCCCCCGCGCCCGAAAAAAAGGGCGCACACGCACGTGCGTGGCCCGCACCTTTAACGAGGGCCGAGAAGTGAGCTCAACTTTTCGGCGTCAATTCATTTTTGGCCCCTACCCTCAAATCCGAAACAACTGTGAGTTGTTTCAAGCAGAAAGCAGTTCAAGTTTTAAAATAAGTGATTCAGTTTAGAAAAGATTAGACACGATAAACGCAGTTTAGTTTTGGGAAGTTTTGAAAGTGAGAATTTTGATTTTTAAAATATGGGAGATTGGTGAGTGATTTTAAAATCTTGAGAACTTTGTTTCTGAAGTTCCAAACGTTTAAAAATAAACGAGATAGAAACAAAATTTTTATTACTTGTCCTAGTGGAAGGAATAAATAATTCTTGAAATTAAAGAATTATTATCAAACATTATTAATTTATTTTTACTTTAATTTTAGGTGGAGCTGAAAAACGAATTTTTTATCATTTTCGTTTATTTCTTGAACGTTTGAAGTTTCAGGCATATAAAATTGAAAAAATTGTACACTTTATTTTTTATAGTTAAAGTAACTTGTATTTATAAATAACATATAAATATCAGTCAATGATGGTAAATTTTTTTTACTTTAATCTTGGGGGGGGAGGGAATTTAATTATTAATTACAAATTTTTAAAGTGAGAGTTTATATGAATTGAGTTCCAAACGTTTTTGAAATAAACGAAAATGAACAAAAATTTTTTTTTTTTCTATTTTTATTCAAGATTAAAGTGTGAAGTTAGTAAAATTTTATAATCTTTGTTAAATATAAATACTTATTCAATACTATAACTAAAACAATTAAAGAAATCATTTGTTTCTGTTTTCATTTATTAATAAACGTTTGGTATTTCAAACACATGAGAAATTGACTTTTTAAAAAATAGGATATTTGTGAGTAATTTTAAAATTTTGAGAACTCTGATGTTTTTTGAAGTGCCTAAGGTTAAATAAGTGGAAATGAAATAAAAATTGTACACTTTATTTCTTATAGTTGAAGTTCTTAGTATTTATTGATAGTTAAGAAATATTTTTTAATGATAGTAAATTTCTTTTACTTTAATCTTGGGTGGAAATTTTATGATTAATTGAATGATAAGTCAACATTATGTTATTAGAATCATATATAATTTATTTATGTAAAATTTGAACATCAATGATTTTTGGTAAGCAAATAAAAACGAATATTCTGGAAAATTTAAAAAATAAAAACTATTAGAGTATTTTGAAACTAGACAAAATTTAAATACAACGATAGTTTGTATAAAAAAATTTAGTGTTTGATGAATTTATTATTTACGAGACTACAAAAGTCAAAAGTAACAATTTTGTAAATGTAAAATCCAGGAAAATGTGATTTTTAAATCTCCAAATCTGAAAAATAAATTTCGAAAAATGTTTAATTTTTATGAATTATGAAAATGTAAATTTATTTATTGCTCGAATAATTTATTTATCTAAAATTAAAGTATCACTGATTTTTGGGGAGGAGATAAATATGAATTTTCCAGAAATTATAATAGATTAAAGTGATAAGAGTATTTTCAAAATAGACAAATTGAAATACTTGTACAGTTTATATACAAAAATTAAGTGTTTAATGAATTTATCATTTTTGGAACTACAAAAGTAAAAGTAAAAATTTTATGGAGGTAAAATCTAAGAAAATGTAATTTTTAAATCTCTAAATCTAAAAAATTATATCGGAAAGTATGTTGATTTTTATAAATTATGAAATTGTAAATTATATTTAATTTAGTTTTTGCTTGGATAATTTATTTGCCTTAAATTTGAACATCAATATTTTTTGAGGAGGAAATAAAAATGAATATCCTAGAGAATGTAATAGATAAAAATGATTAGAGTATTTCAAAAATATACAAAGTTAAAATACCATGATAGAGTTAGTACACAAAAATTTAGTGTTTAATAAAGTTATCATTTTTGAAACGACAAAAGTAAAAGTTGGAATTTTGTGAAAGTAAAATCCAAGATAGTGATTTTCAAATCTCATTATCTGAAAAATGCTATCGAAAAATTTTTTAATTTTGTATAAATTATATAATATTTTAAAAATAGGCAAAAATAAAATACCACAAGAGTTAATAAAAAATTTAGTGTTTTATGAGTTCTTAAATTTTGAAATTATACAAGTAAAAATTTTTATTTTTTAAAGATAAAATTTAAAAAAAAGTGATTTTCGAATCTCTAAATCTGAAAAATGCTATCGAAAAATTTTTTAATTTTGTACAAATTATATAATATTTTAAAAATCGGCAAAAATGAAATAGCACAAAAGTTAATAAAAAAATTTAGTGTTTTATGAGTTCTTAAATGTTGAAATTATACAAGTAAAAATTTTTATTTTGTAAAGTTAAAATTAAAAAAAAAGTGATTTTCAAATCTCTAAATCTGAAAAAAGCTATCGAAAAATTGTGAAGATTTTTACAATTTTAACATTAGCGTTCCTTGTTAATAAAAAAAAGAGTAAAATTTTAAAAAAATCGAGAAAATTCAAGTATTTAAAAACAGTTGAAATTATCTCAATAAGTAACAAAAAATTTCAAGTATTTTGAAAACGTACAAATTTTAAAGGTAGAGAAATGAACATTGAAATTCCCAAAAAATAAAGTTCAGAATAACGTAACTTTCAGATCTTAAATTATTGAATCATTGCTGAATTTTCGCATATAATATTATTTTAACAATACTAAATTATAAATTCTTTTTAATATTGATTTATTAACTATTCTTTGTGAGAAAATAGAATCGAGAATTCTATAAAATCCAAAGAATTAGAGTTAAAATACCGCCACCCCCCCCCCCCAAAAAAAATCACTATTTTAATATTTAGTAAACTCGAAACCTAAAAAAGTGAATATACAAAAATCGTTGAATCCGCATTTATTATTCTAAAACTCCAGTACTTTCAAAATCAAAAAATATCGGAATACCCTCGAAGTTAATCAACCTGATTTAGTTCATAAGTTCAAGTTGCCTATACAAATTTTTGTAAAATTCCTGGTGAATATGGAGAGGGGGGGGGGGTAACCAGGAAATTTCGTTGGTAATGAAGGTCACGAGGGAGAGGGAAAGAAAGAAATGAAAGAGAGAGAGAAGAGATTTGGTAACTGGAACAGCGAGGGGAGAAGCCCGCGTAAAAGGTAGAAGAGGGTCGCTTTCGCTTTCGTCCCTATCGATTTTTCTACTCCATCGACCTATTCACTGTGCGTCTATGTACTATCGCTGAAGGCGTCCAAAAACGAGCCAAATCACAAAAGAGGCCCAAACTCCCCTTGGCTGATTTCAACAATGACTCGAAAAACTGGGACTAGAAATGCCTTTTTTTTTATAAATCTTATTGAAAATATTACATATTTCAAATTCCCAGTTCGTGTATTTTGAATAACAGAGAAATTATTTATTTTGTTGCAGTAATAGCGGTTCGACCAAGGTACTGGTCAGCAACTTGCCAGCCCACGTCAACGTGGAAGACCTGGAACCTCTTATGACCACGTATGGACATTTTCAAAATATAGAAAAACTCCCTACAAGGGACACCAACACCCAGCTCGTCCTCATTAGTTATGAGAATCAGGAACAGGCTCAAAAGTAAGGAAATGGATGATATTGTGGGATTTTTATATGGAAATAGTTGTTGAATGTTAGGGGTGTGCGGGATAGAGAATTTCACGGTTCAGGATGGGTTGGAAAATTTTACATGGGGTCGGGACGGATCTCGAGTTCTTTGGGAAATCCCGAAAATGTCGAGAAATCCCGAAAAATATAAGGAATCTTTGAAAAAATCGGAAAATTTGAGTAGTAACGAGAATTTTAAGAATCCCGAAAATTTCGAGACTCTTGAGAAGTTTGGGAATCTAGAGAATCCAGGAATTTAGAAAAATCTAGTAATTCCGATAACTCTTCAACTACAGAAATGAAAAAAATCCGAGAAATCCCGAAAAATCTAGAGAATCTTTGAATAATTCGGAAAATTTAAGTATTAACGAGAGTTTTAATAATCCTGAAAATTTAGAGAATTTCTAAAAGTTTAGGAATCTAGAGAATCTAAAAATCTTGAAAAAACTGGGAAATCCTTGAAAAGTTCGGAAAATTTGAGTAATCATAAGAATTTCCAGAATCCCGAAAATTTCGAAAATCTTGAGAAGTTTGGAAATCTAGAGAATCCTGAAATCCCGGAAAATCTAGGGAATCTTTGAAAAGTTCGGAAAATTTGAGTACATAATAACGAGAAGTTTAAGAATCCCGAAAATTTTAGGAATCTTCAGAAGTTTGGAAATCTAGAGAATCCAGAAATCCCGAAAAAACTAAGGAATCCTTGAAAACTTGGGAAAATTTGAATAATCACGAGAATATCAAGAATCCCGAAAAGTTTCGAAATCTAGAGAATCCAGAAATCCCGAAAAATGTAGGGAATCCTTGAAAAGTTTGGAAAATTTGAGTAATAACGAGAATTTCAAGAATACCGAAAATCTTAAGAAGTTTGTAAATCTAGAGAATTCAAGAATTCCGAAAAATCTAGTAACTCTGATAACTCCTCAACTATAGAAATATTGGGATTGTAGAGAAATTTCGAAAATGTCGGGAAATCTTTTAAAAGTTCAGGAAATCCCGAAAGGTTCAGAAAATTTGAATAAATCACGAGAATTTTAAGAATCCCGAAAATTTTTTCAATCCTGGAAAGTTTGGGAATCTAATGAATTCAAAAATTCCGAAAAATCTAGTAATTTTGATAACTTCTCAGCTATAAAAATTTTTAGACTATAGAGAAATTTCAAAAATGTCAGGAAATCTCGAAAAATCCGAGGAATCTTTAAAAAGTTCTGGAAATCCTGAAAAGTTCAGAAAATTTGAATAAATCACGAGAATTTCAAGTATCCCGAAAATTTTGAAAATCTTGAAAAGTTCTGGAATCTAGAGAACTCAGGAATTCAGAAAAATCTAGTAATTCTGACAACTCTTCAACTGTAGAAATTTTAAGATTGTAAAGAAATTTCGAAAACGTCGTGAAATCCCGAAAAATCCGAGGAATCTTTAAACAGTTCAGGAAATCCCGAAAAGTTCAGAAAATTTGAATGAATCACGAGAATTTCAAGAATCCCGAAAATTTTTTTTATTCTAAGAAGTTTGGGAATCTAGAAAATCCAGGATTTCCGAAAATCTTGTCATTTCAATAACTTCTCAATTTAAGAAATTTTGGGATTGTAGAGAAATCCCGAAAAATCTGGGCAATCATTTAAAAATTCAGGAACCCCCGAAAAATTTAAAAAATTTGAGTCATTATGAGAATTTTAAGAATTCCGAAAATTTTGAAAATCCTGAGAAGTTAGGGAATCTAGAGATCACAGGAATTTCAAAAAATCTAGTGATTCCGATAACTCTTCAACTATAGAAATTTTGAGATTGTAGAGAAATTTCAAAAATGTCAAGAAATCCCGAAAAATTTTGGGAAGCTTTAAAAAGTTCAGGAAATCCCGAAAAATTCATAAAATTTGAATAAATCACGAGAATTTCAAGGATCCCAAAAAATTTCAAAATCCTGAGAAGTTTGGGAATCTAAAGAACTTAAGAATTCCAAAAAATCTAGTAATTCCGATAACTTCTTAAATCTAAAAATTTTGGGATTATAAAGAAACCTCGAAAATGTCGGGAAATCCCGAAAAATTCGGGCAATCTTTGAAAAGTTCAAGAAATCTCGAAAAGTGCAGAAAATTTGAATAAATCACGAGAATTTCAAAAATCCCGAAAATTTTTAAAATCCTGAAAAATTTGAGAATCTAAAGAATTCAAGAATTCCGAAAAACTACTCAACTATATAGAAATTTTGAGATTGTAAAGAAATTTCGAAAATGTCTGAAATCCCGAAAAAAATTAGTAATCTTTGAAAATTTCAGAAAAGTTGAATAAATCACGAGAATTTCAAGAATCCCGAAAATTTTTTAGATCCTGAGAAGTTTGAGAATCTAGAAAATCCAGGATTTCTGAAAAATCTAGTCATTGTAATAACTCCTCAACTTCAGAAATTTTTGGGATTGTAAAGAAACCCCGAAAAATCCAGGCAATCATTATAAAATTCAAGAACCACCGAAAAATTCGAAAAATTTGAGTAATCACGAGAATTTCAAGAATCCCGAAAATTTTTAAATCCTGAGAAATTTGTGAATCTAGAAAATCCGGGATTTCCCCAAAATCTAGTCATTTTAATAACTTCTCAACTTGAGAAATTTTGGGATTGTAGAGAAATCTCGAAAATGTAGGGAAATCCCAAAAAAACCGAGCAATCATGAAAAATTCAGGAAACCTCGAAAAATTTAGAAAGTTTAAGTAATCATGAAAATTTCAAGAATCCCGAAAATTTTGAAAATACTAAGAAGTTTGGAAATCTAAAGAACTCGAAAATTCCGAAAAATCTAGTCATTTCGATAACTCAACTAAAGAAATTTTTTTTTAATTATATAGAAAATTGTAGAGAAATTTCGAAAATGTCAGGAAATCCTGAAAAATCCGAGAAATCTTTCAAAAGTTCAGGAAATCACGAGAATTTCAAGAATCCCGAAAAGTTTTTAAAATCCTGAGAAGTTTAGGAATTTAAAGAATTCAGGAATTCCGAAAAATCTAGTAATTCTAATCATTTCTCAACTATAGAAATTTTGGGATTGTAGAGAAATTTCGAAAATGTTGGGAAATCACGAAAATGTCGTTAAATCCCGAAAATGTCGTTAAATCCCAAAAAGTCGGGATCCCGCACACTCCTAAAATCTTGTAAATTTCAATATAAAAACATTTGTTAATTACTACGTTGGTTTTCAGAATTGTAAGCCGATACAATGGTTTCGAATTTGAGGGCATTTTCTTGAAAGTGGAAATGTCAAACAACGAAAACCGACGCCGCAGTCGCAATCAACGTGGCGGCGTCGGTTTTTCTGGTCTGCCAGGTTCCGGTCGTCAGACGGACTTTCCCCTGCGCATCCTAGTGCAGTCGGAGATGGTCGGCGCCATCATCGGTCGCCAGGGTTCCACCATCCGGCAAATAACCCAAATGACGCGTGCCAGGGTCGATGTACACAGGAAGGACAACGTCGGTTCTCTTGAAAAAGCTATTACCATCTATGGGAACCCGGAGAATTGCACGAACGCATGCAAAAAGATTCTTGAGGTCATGCAGCAGGAGGCAACTAGCACTAACAAAGGGTATTACACTTAAAAAAATAATAATAATTTATTTTTTGGTATTTCTAAATTTGAAGTTATCGATGAGTGAACAAAAAAAACCAAAAATTGTTTTCATTATATTTCATAGAGCAATAAATAATTTTTGTTTTTAACTTTTAATTGTTCTTAAGGGAAATCACGCTGAAAATCCTCGCCCACAATAACCTTATAGGCAGGATCATCGGAAAAGGCGGAAACACGATCAAACGGATAATGCAGGATACGGACACGAAAATAACCGTCAGCAGCATTAATGACATCAATAGCTTCAACCTAGAACGCATAATTACTGTTAAAGGCAGCATCGATAACATGAGCAAAGCAGAGGCCTTGATTTCCAACAAATTGCGGCAGAGCTATGAAAACGACTTGCAAGCCATGGCTGTAGGTTTATTTTTTGAATACACTTTTTTTTCTACCTGTTCATTTGGGTGAAGCATCATTTGTTGATGTTTCACTAGAAAAAACAGGAAAATAAAAACGTGAGCCTGAATTTATTTATTTTTATTTATAAAATGATTAGTATTAAGGCTCATGGACACGCTCATGAAAAATCAAGTGTTTAAAATGTGAAGTTACAAAAATGTGAAATTTTCGTTTGAATTTTAGCCCCAAAGCATGATGTTCCCTGGTCTCCACCCAATGGCGATGATGTCAACCGCGGGAATGGGATACAGTTCTCGTGGGCCAGGACTTTACGGCTCAGGACCGGCTCCTTATCCTTTCCAAGGAAGTCTCCCAGCGCAACAGGGCGCGCCTTCCACCGATACCCAGGAAACGACGTTCCTGTATATTCCCAACAACAGTGTGGGCGCCATCATTGGTACCAAAGGATCGCACATCCGAAATATTATTAGGTTTTCAGGCGCTAGTGTGAAAATTGCTCCCCTCGAGCAAGACAAGCCAGCGGATCAACAGACCGAAAGGAAGGTCACCATCGTTGGTTCACCAGAGTCGCAATGGAAGGTAATGTCGTTTTTTTTCCCGAAAATATATGAATAATTTAGAATATTCCTAAAAAATTCCGAATATACCCCAATATTGCCGAACATACCCGAATATATTGCCGAACATACACGAACACTTCCGAACATTCCTGAACACCTCCGAACATTCCCGAACATACCCGAACTCTTTAAAACATATAATTTCAAACAATATTTAATAATATTATGATTAATCGAAGTTCATTAATTTAAACTACCAAAAATAATTTTTGAAATAAAATTTTTTCTTTGGAACATTTTCTTTAATTCTTAAAATTGTTTTTTTGTTTTGGGTGTGTGGTTGAGTCCTAATAAAATTCTTTGGTATTTCCGCAGGCCCAATATTTGATATTCGAAAAAATGCGCGAGGAAGGATTTGTAGCTGGCACCGAAGATGTCAGGTTAACAGTTGAGATCCTTGTGCCAAGCGCCCAGGTTGGCAGAATTATTGGCAAGGGTGGTCAAAACGTCCGCGAATTGCAACGAGTCACTGGAAGCGTGATAAAGCTTTCGGAGCAACAGTCGACGCCTCCTGCAGCCGATGAAGAGACTACTGTTCATATTATCGGGCCCTTCTTCTCGGTTCAAGTGAGTTCTTCTAGAGCCTTTTGTTTGTTTGTTTGGAGATTTTTTGAAATTTGAAATCATTTTGTTACCTGTACATTTGGGTGGATTATTATTTGTTGATGGTCCATCAGAAAAAGCAGGGAAAGTAAAGAATAGTTGAGCAGCGTTTTGGTTTCTATCTTTTTTTGGGTAACTGGTTGCGATGCTCTTGGATAAGTGTTTTTTTTAATCATTATTTATGGGA
Organism: Platygaster orseoliae; assembly: GCA_030522825.1. Taxonomy (NCBI): domain Eukaryota; kingdom Metazoa; phylum Arthropoda; class Insecta; order Hymenoptera; family Platygastridae; genus Platygaster; species Platygaster orseoliae. The sequence goes on from JAPYZL010178795.1 coordinate 16,212, forward strand.
GTATTTTTTAGAATAGGTTTTGAAAATCTGATGTAGTAGATAGTTGCTGAATGTTGATCATTTTTAAATGTATTTAATTATTTTTTTAGTCCAAAAGGATTTCCGATGAATTTTATAATTTATTTTATTGTAGTCTTGTGTTATAACTTAATTGAAGGTGATTATTTTATCAATGTATTATATTATTATTGAAAAATTTGATAATTATTAATTATTGATCAGAAATTCCTTGTAAAGCATCATCCTTTTGAATTTTAATGAAATTTTTTCAATTATGAATGATTTCTTTAATATTTGATGTTATATGAAAATATTTCTAACAAAAATTTTTAATTATCTCGAAATTGTATACGTAAAATTTTAAAAATTCTTTGTGGTTTAAGGATATTATAAAAATATTTCTGTTCGATAATATTTTGTAACTTTTCATGACTTGAATTTTATGATATTCAAAAATATTTCAGAATAATAATATTTTTATACTATTGCAGTCTTATAATGATATTCAATGAATATTTAAGTTATATAAATAATCAATATATTTCAGTTCTTCAATATTTGACATTATTTCAGTTTCGAAATTTTATGATATTTCAGTTATTTTTTTGTGGAATATTTTTCTGGGTAATATTTTTAAAAAATGTAAGTTGTAGAATATTTTAGGAAAATCATTGGTTTACATATTCTTGAAATATTTAAATTCCGATAATATTATTTTGTCCAAAAATATACAGTTGTTTTTTGTAGTGGAATTATAATTGAGGAAAAAAAATCTAAAGTTTATAATATTTCAAAAGTACTTCGATTTTAAAATATTTAATAAATATTTCAGTTTTATATTATTTCAAAAATTTAATTTTGTGATACTTGAAAATTATATTAGTTTAATGATATTTCTATTCAAAATTATATTAGCTATATGATATTTTTCAAATTAAAAAAAAAAAGTTTTGATATTTAAAAAATGATTCGTATCAATAATATTTGAATCTAATAATATGATTTAATGAATATTCCGGTTCTATAATGTTTCTTAGTTTTGGAGTTTTTTTAAATTTAAAAAATATTTTAGTTTTGTAATATTTGTAGAAAATTTCAATTTCATAATATTTCAAAAATTTAGTTTTGTTATTTTAAAAATTATTTTAGTTTTATAATATTTTTATTTGAGAGTATTTAACAAATTTGGGTTCATGATTTGAAAATATCGTAGTTTTTCAAAATTTTCGAAATATTTCAATTTCTATCATATTAATTTTTCAAATCATATGGAAAAGTTTTTTATAATAGAATAATTCTTTATATTATGAATAATATTTTGATTTATTAATATTCCAGAAAATTTTCGATTTTTATATTATTTTTATTTATTTTTTTTAATGATACCAAGAATTTTGAATGGCAGAATTATAATTGAGGTAAAAAATTCTTGAAGTTTTAAATATTTCATAAGTATTGTAGTCTTAGAATAATTTGAAAATATCCTTGTTTCCCCAAATTTCAACAAAATTTCAATTTCTATAATATTATCATTTTTTCTAATAATAAACAAGAGTTTTATAAAATATAATTATATTATATATACTTAAGTAAACAAATTTTTAATTTCAGAACTCCTCAAAAAATTTTCAGTTTTACAGCATTCCGAAAATTCAGACTTATAATATTTCGAAAATAGTACAATTTTCTTTTCTTTTTTTTTTTTTTTTTTAATGATACACAAGAATTTTGAATAATAGAATTGGAATAGGGAGAAAAAATGTTCCAAGTTTTGAATATTTCAAAAGTATTGCAGTCTCAAAGTTATTTGAAAATACCGTAGTGTCCCAAAAGTTTAGAAATATTTCAATTTCTTTAATAATAATATTATATTTTTAAATAACATTCAAGAGTTTTTCTATAATAGTATTATACTTGAGTATATAATATTTTAATTTCATAACTTTTCAATGAACTTTAGGGTTTCAAAATTTATTATATTTTAAAAATGTTTCAATTTTCATATTATTATCATTTTCTAATGATACCAGGAATTTTAAATGGTGAAATTTTAATTAGGGGAAAAAATATTTCAAGTTTTGAATATTTCAAAAGTATAGTTGTCTTAGAATAATTTTAATTATCGTAGTTTTCTGAAATTTTAGAAATATTAAAATTTCTATATTATAATTTTTTCAAATAATTTATAAGAGTTTTTTATACTAGAATCATTTAGGGCTAGGTTAGTCATGCAAATGCATGTTGCATGCATATTGTGCATATTTCACTATTCGAAGCATATTTTGATTTATAGTTCATGTTTGAGCATATTTTCTAATACTATGACAAAAATCTGAATAAATTCGATAACAAATGCTTCTGATTTTAAATCAGTACTTTTTATACTGATTAATTCGTGGAATTGAAACTCATTTGAATTTTGAGTTGTTTATTTTTTGATAAAATGATTATCAACACTGTGACTACTGCACGTATTTTGTGTTAGTAAAAATGTAATAGTAAACACTCTATTACATTCTTAAATTCTCATTCGTCTGTGAAAATAATTGGTTGATTCGAAATTAGTCGAAAAAAAAACCTGTTGTAAATTTTTATATACCACTGCAAATGTAATGATATGATATGAGACATGCACGTAGATGCTAAAATAAGAACATTTGCTGATTATAAAAAATGAAGAACTAATTTTCCCAACATAATTCTCTTATATTTTTGGTATTTTTAAGTGCATATTCTTGAGCATATTTTGAGTTTTTTTTGTGCATATTTGCATGCATATTTCAGCCTCTTTTCGTGCAAAACTATCCAAACGCGATGAAATATTGTTCATTTAATAAGTGAACAATATTTTGATTTTATAACATTTCAAAAAAATGTTCAGTGTTGGAACATTCCAAAAATTCATATTCATAATATTCAGATAATATTTTCGTTGAATAATACTGTCAAAATCTGTTATTTTTTCATCTTTTATTTTTGTTCAAAATATTCACATTCAGAAATATTCCAGTTCCATGTCAATTACTGGTAGTGAATCTCAGTAATAAATAATCGTTAAATTTCTTGCAGTCCGCCCAGCGAAGAATCCGAGCGATGGTACTGCAACCAGGAACCCCAGGCACGCTTGGTTCCCGGGCAGGACGTGGCAGCAGCCAGGACGGCACCGTCCGCAGCAGAAGGGACGGCAGCGTGACCTCCCAAGCGGGATCAGGCTCGCAGCAATCGCCTAGCGAACCGCAGTCGGCCTCGCCCACGAATCACGAGCAACAACAAGACCAATCGCCGATCTCCCAAAATCAGTAACCTTCGGCAGGCTAGAGAAAAGAACATGGAACAGCACACACACTCCCCGACACAGACTCAAATAAACACAACAACCCACATTTCTCTGCTGGCTTTGTTCGCATGCGTATAAAGGAATAAACGCAGCAGAGAAAACGGGGAAGACAGAAAACCAAATTACCTCATCATTAACGTTTAATTACTGTTCAAAGATTAAAGTAACTTACGAAACAACAGACAGGATTAATTCTGCGAGTGTTCGTATTGTATACAATGTTTCACGAGTGAAAAGAAAAAGAACAAAAATTGGATTAATCCTGTTATATAATGCTTACAATGTTATATAATAAAAATAGCCGAAAGCCGAGTAGAGACAATTTTTTTGTTTTCAACACCTTCGAATTTCGTTCGAGACAAGTTTCTTTTCGAATCAAATTCGAACTTGGTTTCAACGTATTTTTCGAGAGTATTTTTTCCAGTTTTTGGGGGTCGCGAGGGTTGCCAAAGATGTTGTATTAAATGGAGTCTTTTATCGCGTCCCCGGGTACCGAAGCGACGCATAATGCAACACAAAGCACATTCAGGGATTTTTTTTCCCTACATTTAATACATAGAATGAGTGCGCGTGTGTTTTTTTAAGGGGAAACATTTGAAAAATTTTTTGCTATCACTAACAATCGCCGATTTTTTATGGGATTTGTCATTTGTTTCGCGATGAAAAATGGGTCGGGCGCGGATTTTTATTTTTGATACGTTGTCGGAAAGTTTTTTTTTTTTTTTTTTTTTTTTTTGTTACGCGGTAATCGATGAATTTATTGAAAAAGGGAGGGTATTTGGCGGGGTGGACGCGTTTTTTTTTAACTGTTGAATAATGTTGGGTATACGATAATTGAAAGACTTTTTTTTTAGAAAAATTGTATTATAAATTAATATATTTTCGAAGCGATCGCGAGCGTTTCGCTTGATTTTATCGAAGCGTTGAGGGTTTGGAAGATTACACAGGTACACTGGAAATATTATGATCAAACACCCCCTTACCTCCCCCCACCACCACCACCCCTCATGTCCCCCTTTTTTGGCCTTGACGAAAAATCGACAACAGCGCGCCGTGTTCCCTTTTTTTTTTTGGTCAAAGATTTGCTTTTTTCGCCGAAAAACAAGCCCAAAAGCACGCTCGTGAAAAAATGTACAAATCGAAGGAAGAAGGATACAAAATCGAGAGATAGGGAATTATTAATATAAGGGAGAGAGAGAGAGAGTCAAGTTTTTTTTTAAATTATCGTAGGGTTGTAGCGTGAGGGTACAAAGAAATGAAATTGAATGTACAAAATCGTTTAATTTCCAAGTCTAAAAATGTTTGTTTTTAAAAAAGCGAACGAAAATGTCTCGTCTTGGAAGGGGGAATGAAAAATAATCAATTGATGAGATGAAAAACGACCAACACACGATAAAAACAGGGAACGGCCGAACGCGGCCGGAAAGTAGTGAACGCGGCGGTATTTGAAAAAAAAAAACACACACACGGGAAAAGAAAAACGATTTTGGGGTTTAGTATTAGCTTCTTAGGGTTCGCAGCTGGACACACAGGGCCTTATTGTACCGATTGGGCATTTTGTTGTTATCGAACGCTCTAATGCAATCTTATAGTATAAGCGTGTGAGCGTGTGAGTGAAAGTGCTGTGCGTGTTTCAAGGATTCTTTAATATATGATCTATTATGGCGTAATTGTTGCCGTCGATGGGCATTATCGGAACGGAAACCTCGGGTACAAGTAATTTTTATTCCTCTTTGTACATAGAGAAAGAAGAAAGAAAAAACAGAAAAGAAAAAAGAAAGAACCACCTATCGTATGTTAGAAAATTCATAGCGAGAATACACACAAAAGAAGACGCGTGGCGCCACCTGGCATACCGTGAAAAGCCGCTTAGGATTAATACTAAAACCCAAAATTTTGGCATGACAATGACGCGCCGTTGTTTCTGGAATTCGACACTACCTCAAAAGTATCTAGAGTACGTTTTTGGGACGAAAAACAAGAAAATAGACGGGTGCGCTCGACAGCCCCGCCGAAGCTTTTGCCCTCTACACAGAGCAGGAAAAGACACGCGCGCCCGACACGACGTCGGCGCGCCCAGAAAAAAATCATAGGCGTTACACACTCGATGCTGGAAAACACACCATTTTCCTCCTTTTTTCACCGCTGTCTCAAGCAGTGTCGGCACCTTTTTCACCATCGAGTTCTTTTTTTGTACTTTAGTTTATCTTTAATCGCTACTATCTACCATAAACTTGGTCTACTATTTAAAAGCACTATATTATGCTCTATCGATACTACTCATTACTTCTAAATATTAACAAGGAAATTTTTTGTCTCTTTGCACGTGTCTTCGACGACGGACAGCAGGCATATATACGTGGCGTCGAACCGAGAAATAGGCCCAATGGCACTCATCCTTAAGGTCTATTTCATCGTTTCGCGTCACATATTTTTCCCTTTTTTTTACGTTGTTGTCGCGTCGATACGATTCGATGGGTTTATGTGATGCATGCTCTCACACACAGGACAACATCGCCAACACACCCACTCATTATCTCGACGGAAAAAACGGTGTTTTTCTTCTATATTTTTCTTCTTTTTTTAGACATTAATGTTTGAAGGTTACATATATGCGGATAATCATTATTAAGTACACGAAACATAGAAATAACGTACATAGGCATTAAGGCTCAAGGATCAAAGGCAGGCGGCTTCCTCTCAGAGTCGAAATTTTTTCCCTCGCTTTGGATGTTTTTCCCAAGTTGTGTTTGCTACTGTTCTGAAGGGACAGCACCTGTCTGGTTTTTATTATTATCCTTTTTTTGATACTTTTGATTTTTCGTAAAATTTAGTACGTGAGGAATTGCCCCTTGCATTAAACCGAGGAGAGACGACACCGAATGGGCGTCGATTTCGAGTAGCTCTCTTTTTCGTTCACCATTTTGCCTTTCTTTCTTTCTTGCTCTTATTTGTTTTTGTTCTCTACACACAAGTGCAATAGTTGAAATAGCCCAGGATTATTGAACAAATGCCTGAAACTACCTCGAACACACAATCTGCAGAATAAACCCCTCAAAACTCTGTGTTATAGTGACTTGTTTGACGAGAAGAACGAATCAGTAATAATAGCCAGTTTGCAATAAGTAGCAGTTGCATGGTAGCGCCGAGTATCGAGTTTACACTTAAACCTCGATTATTGACGCCACCGTGGAAATGTACCTATAACGAGCGCGTTTCGCACCGCCCTGAGTAATTGTAACTATCGATAAATTTCTTGTAGCAACGATAACTATCGATACTTTTTAACCCCCCGACGAGAATTCGAAGGAATCGATAGTTTTCGGGAAACTATCGATAGTTATCGATCGAATTTTTCCTTGAATTAGGGCTGGGTAAAATCGGTAAAAATAATAAATCGAGGAAAGTCATGTTGTTTTTATTTAAAAGGGTGTTTTTCTGCCATTTCAATGTCGATATTTAACTTTCGTTCCTGACCACTTTGTTCCTGATGATTTTTTACAGGATGACACCAGCCTATGTCGATTGAAATCGGTAACGATTGAAAGTATCGATAAAAATCGACACTGTCGATATAAAAATCGATAAAAGTCGATATAAAATCGATAGATATCAATGTAAAATCGATGGATATCAATATAAAATCGTTGGAAATCGATATAAAATCGATAAAAATTGATGGAAGTTTATAAAAAGTCGATTTTTCCACAGCCCTGCCTTGAATAACTCGATTGGCGCGGTGCGATCGCTCTCCTTGACAGTCCGTTGTTAAATAAATATATATTATTATTGTAAAAACGTGTATGGCGCAGTATAGTTATGCCGTCGAAGCACCCCGAATGAAAAACCAAACTTTATATCGTACTTTCCTCCCGAATTGACGCGCGGTGATCTATTTTTTCTTCTTCGATCTCGTAAAAAGAACTCGAATGAAAATTTTTCATGCAAATTATCGCATTGTACTTAATGTATTATATATATTATTTTCTGTTCCGCAGCACCGATCCCAAAACCAACTGTCCGATTAGAGATGCAAGCTTGTTGATTTATTATTTTAATATAATTTTTTTATATTCACCCACGATACAATAGGGAATAGTCGATTAATGATTAATGAATTGTGTTTTTGGGAGTCTCGTTTGTACATATATATATTTGCGTCTGCGAGGGTGTTGGTGTTTTTCAGGGGCGGGAGGGGAGGCATTTCCCCTTCCCCTTTTGGGAAAATCCAAAACTCTTGGGATGTTCGAGGCGCCGTGAATCTGTTATGATTGTTATTATTCCGAAAATCTGTTGCTAATTTTTGTCCGCCATTAAATACGGTTAGCGTAAGTGACGCACTTTTTACATTTCCGTGCCATTTTTTCATTTTGTTTTTTTGTTTTTTATTCCGGGGAAGAGAAGGAGAAAAGATTGCGAGAGTCTCTGTCGTCAGGGAGACAAGATACAATTCCTCACAAAAGGTTGAAGGTATTTTCTTTCTTTTTTTGAAAAAAATACGAAAAAAAAAATCAATTTACTACTGTGTAACTATTTAAAATGTAAAGTCTATTTGGATGTGAATACGTTGGAAAAGATAAAAAGATATCAAAGGAGATATGTACACAGAGATGCGAGAAAACGCAAAACTCGACGTTATTTGCGATACGCGACGTAAAAGAAGGAATATGTTTTTTTTTTCAAAAGAGGAGTTTTTCTTTTTCCGAGTCTCGCTCCTTCATCGAGCCACTGGAATGTTTACACAAAAAACAATTTGTATTCTCGTCCTGAGTAACTCGGCGACTTGCACCGAGAGGATTCGCTCGCACGATTTTCTAGGAAAGCGCGAAGCAGAGATATTTTTATGTGTAACATTCGACTGAGGATTGTTTGTCAGTTTTTCTAAAATGTACGATGATTATATATATATAGCCAACATTCTACGTGCGTGCGTATATATATAATTGTGTGTGTGCATGGTACAAAACAGTCCGCGAGTATACATTCTCCTTTTTCTACCGTGACAAAAAAAAATAAATTATTCTAGTTAATAAACTTGGAAATTGTTATTGCTGATCCTGCCCTGTAGATTTTCTAAATTTTTTGTGTGATATTTTTCAATTTATTTTAGTATTTTGTAAATGTAATGAACTAAATGAATGTTAATAATTTTCTTTGCTGATAATTTATCAATAAAAATTAAAATCGATTTTAGTTAAGAATTTCATAAATGTATTTCATGTAAGAGCTAGAAATTTAGGGTAAAGAACACATAGTCTTCCGTCTTCAATGCAACGGACACAATCCAAACGGATAGTGAAATCTATACTGCGAAAATCAAAAAATCCTTTACTTATATGTTTTAGAATGTAGGATAATTTGATAAAAAATAATAATTCGGGATTCTTAACAAATTTTGAAATAAAAAATATCAGAATCTTATGCTCTACTATTGAATTCTTTGGATATCTACATAATCGAATTAAAATACTGGGAAATCTGTATTATAGGTTTTTTACGTTTTTTAGAAAATTGAACCGAATAGGAAATTTTAAATAGTACACAATAATATAATAATATTAAAACAATAATTTTTGAATAGACTAATTTTTTAACAATCTTTGAATAAAATATCAAAAAAACAATACTCGATTTTTATTAAAAAATTACATTTCATATTGTATTTTCCGTCCACTTTTCAGCGAACTGTATTACTCGATGAACCAGAGTTTTCGAATACATTTTGAATATACAAATTTTAACTGATTTTTTTTTAAACATGTTTATGTTTTTGTATTTTTGTATTTAATACTAAAACGAAGAAAACGATACAAGTAAGTCATTAAAATACTCATTGTATCGAAAAACATTCATGATTTGAGGGTAAGAGACCACAATGATCAAAAATTCTTATGTCAACCCAATAAAATGTCAAAATTTTCTTATTATTTCAGCCTAACTTAAATTTTCGAATAGTTTGTATTATGTTCAAAATTTCAAAATTTTTTAAAAATTGAAAAACTGAAAATTTTCTAAATAGTAGGTAGTTTTATAAGAAATTCGAAGAATTACAGAGATTGTTCATAAGTTTTGTATATTGTGATCATTATAGTATTTTTTGAAAGTATATGGTTTTTTAAAAATTTCATTAAAAATTTTTTAAAACTAGGAAGTCTTGAAAAATGATGTAAAATTATTATACACAAATTTTAATAAATTTTTTTCGATTATTATTGTTGAAATATAAAGGAAATGAAAAAAACATTGGGATAATTCTCCAGATTGTCGTAAATTCTATAAAATTCGGAAAATTTGTCGAATTTCAGATAATAATATTAATAAATTTTGTACATCGTGAAAAATTTTTTAATTCCGAAAAATGACAGATACTATGTAACATATTAAATTTTTAAAAATAAAAAATCTTTTATTATACGGATACGGTCCAAAATTGTTGAAATTTAAAAAATAACCCAAGTAAAAATGAGTAGATATCTGGAGATCTACAATAGATCTCTGGATATCTGTAGGAGATCTTTAGATATCTACTATAGATGTCTATAGATCTCATTTGATTCTACTCGTAGATCACCATAGATTCTTAGAGATATACTACTAGATCTCCGTATATATTCGTAGATTTACTTGTAGATCTCGGTTGATTTCCATAGATCTGTTGGTAGACCTACGAAGATCTTCATAGATCTATTTGTACACTGAGAATGTGTATCGTCATCATAACGATAATATCGTGCTACGAACGATATTATAAGCTTGTCATGAGAATCCAGCTGGATCGTGCTATCCAC
>JAPYZL010178850.1:0-17523 GCA_030522825.1 Platygaster orseoliae
ATCCGCGCACTTTAAGTTGTTTTTCACACAAAATTTGATACAAATTCTTTGATCCATTTTTTGAAATAGACGAAAATCGAAGACAAGCTAAAACACGCCGACGCACAATAGCTGTCAAAAACTGACTGGACATTCAAAATGGCCGATATTGTCAACATAAGTGAGGTCATGAGTACTAACATAACGCCACCAAAAGATTAAACATCGAACATACGTAGCGCGCGAAAATTCAAAATTCGCGATACTTTTTGAACAAACCTCGTATAGTTACAAAAATTTAACGAAATACTCTCTAGATGATGCTTTATAATTAAAAAAAATTTGTATAATTTTGCCTCAGCTGTATCTCCGTAAAATATCAGCGAAAAAAGTGTTTTTTGTTTCAAGTTACCCCTTTGCCCCCCCCCCGCCCCCCTTAATAGGGGTAAACGGAGAAACTGGATGCAGCCCGAAAGATTGAACGGAACCAATAAACGCTTATGGATTTTACAATTTATCCTACGCTGTGAACAGGAACAAAAACTTGATACGTCAACGTCTCGCAACGGACTTGCGAGAATCGGAACGACGGCAGTTCTTGATGCAAGTAGAAGACAATGCCAAGGATTTGTACGACATACGCAGTTTCATAGATGAGCTGAAGGGCATGGAAAAACAATATACCATAATTCGTACACAATCCTTTTTCATACCGTTCTACGAGTCATATCTATCCCGAGTAAGCGAGTATAAGCAAACAAAAAGTCATACCAAAGACGAAGAAATGGTATCGAGATACCTGATTGCTTCCGTCGCGAGTAAATTGTTCAGTTTGAAAAAGAACCACCAGAACAGGCAGATCTACGACTTACCGTCAATCTTGACACTTGTTAAAACGGAAATAAATAATTTGAAGAAGGGCAACTCAAAAGACGGAATCGACAAGCATAGACAAGAGTATCAAAAATCATTTAACGAAAAAAAGAAGCTGCTAAATGTTTTAGCAAAGATATCATAAATGATATCCATGAAATTTTCCATCAACTGGATCAAGCTACACTGAATATTATAGATGAAACTGTTGAAGCTGCATTAGCAACGGAACATACACAAAATGCTTACCAAAAAAACTAGAAAAGCTGCAAGATAGCATGAAGTTGCATATGATATTGGCTCCGATCAAGATGATAATGACGGTACTATAATTTTTCAGCCCGTACGGAGCGGCTGCAGATGGGTTCATTAATGGAGCGACATCTTATTTCAGTCGATCGCAACTCAAAAAACGACCGAAATCGAAGACGAACCACTTTCCAAGAAGTTCCAGAAATCAGTTCAGTGACTGATTGAAGAGTTCAATAACAATTTCGCTTTGGGCTAAAGCACAAGTGCGTGCGATCCATAAAATCACAGACGAGTATTTGGGCGAAACAAATATCAATGACACTGAAACTTGAACACTATGACGCAAAGTTCGTATACAAATGGAAAGCTATGGGAAAGAATTAGAATCCATCAAAAATTTTAATTATGATGAACAGAACCCACCGAACGTTGATAGTATAAGAAAAAGGCCTAACGAAGATTGCTTGCGACATAAAAGAATCCATCGTGAGAAAAAAAACTAGACCGAAAAAAGGAGCTAAACATAAAGGTTTCAATGTTGCTGGAAAAATTAGAGATATAGCTAATTGCGCAGACATGCTCCTAGCTATTTTCGATGAAATAAATGAAGACGAAGCCAAAATTCGTGAAGCTCAAAAAGCTATCGCAAGATTCGGAAAGGAAATCGAAGTCTTCCACCAACAACAACAAAATATAAATAACATCATAATGCCTGCCATTCGCAACATCAAGAAACAAGTTGTAGATCAAGAATACTTAGTAGGACAAACGCACGCTGAGTTAAGATTTAAAAAATTGAAGATCCAGAATGTTTCCTGAGACGTATCGTCAATGTTCGGCCAAATGACGCAAGGTTCCGAACTCGAAAAAGATTTCCAGCAGTCCTTGACGAATATCCGAGCGGGTATGTCAACTTTGATCAGCATGATTTATCTAATGGACTCTTACGCCGAAAGTCAAAGATAAGCTCGTTTTATTTACGATGTCAGTTCGGAAGCAGACCTTGCTGAAAAAATAAATGACACAGAATTGTCAAATGAGTTAATTCATCGGAAGAGAATCATCCATTCCAACTTAGTATTAGATCAATACAACATGGCTTTACAGGGCATCAAGCATAATTACTACCCAGTCGTGGACGAATTTTTTTTAAATATGATTCTGACAAGAGGTTCAAATACGGCAGATATGGATTCACTGGCGGACCTAGCAGCGAAATACGTAGATACTTTGTTAGCAGCTGTTGAAGCTAAAGAAATACTATCGACGGAATATGACCGAGATATGCACAGAGAGTCGTATTTTATGGAAAAAAGAGGAGATAAACCACCTTGCTATGAGTTGAAATATGATACTATTATGAAACAGTTGAATCAGTTACTTACTAAAAAGATAGTTACATTAGTCGCTGATATTCGGAACGGCGTTAATGTGAATGTTGTTAAGTTCAGAAGAATCGCTTTGAATTTTTAACTCTTATCGTCAAATGAAAATACACAAAAGCAATTCAAGAATAAATTAGAGGTTTACCATATAACTATGACTATGACTGGTAATAACTACTATCGCTGCTATGACCGCATCTACACCATGCATTTGGGTAAAGACATCGCATACGACTACCTAATGAGTGTCGATGACTACGTCAATGGGAGAGATCTAAATGACGTATACAAAAAAATCCGAGACAACAATGTGTTTTTGAGTGGATTCACAACGTGAAAATTCACATTCAAAAGCGAATTTGATACTTTGTCAAGATTCACGGATGTGCTAATGGATTTGCAACTAACTGGGTATAGTCAGTACTTAGAACCACAAAAATTTATTGCTGATGTTTGTAATGATCAGTGGGATGCCTACTACGATTTAAATGGTATCGAGGAGCGATTCGCTACTGCAGGTAAGGCTTGTATTTCATTTTAATATTAATCTGATGGATAAAACTCAAAATCTTTTTATTTTTTATTCTTCAGGATGAATCGGAAGGTAGACTATCGCGTGCACAAGTTTTTCCGATGTATTCATTTTTTGTAGCGTCTGAATAATAATATTTTCTATAATCATTTATATTATATTGTATCTTACCGAAATAAAATAGCATAAGCATTGGATACTATGTATGGTAACATATATTCTCGAAAAATGTTAGACAATGATTTTTCATTTTAGTGTCCGACAAACTCCCAAAAATTTTATGAAGTTTTGAATTTCTAGAGTTTGAAAACATGGAAGAAAAAGATTGATTTATTGAATTACGAACAATTGTGAAAAAATGGAGAAATTCGTGAAAATGCAAAATACGTTCAAGAGTTTCAAAATTTTGAAAAACAGAGGAAATTTATCAAAAACCAACAATTGGTAAAAAATGAAGAAATTCATAAAAATACAGGAAAAATACTTGAAGTTTCAAAATCAATAAAATTTTAAAATTCTAGTTTGAAATATACGTTTCCAAAAATTGTTCATCATCATTGGAGACAGTGTGTGGTATCACATTTTTTCTATAAATTCTTAATAATGTTTTTGAATTTTTCGTTTGACGAACTCGCAAAAAGTTCAAACATTTTCAATCCCAAGAATTTTTACGCTTTGTGGCCATTTGGTAATTCATTACCCCTCACTCCATAAGGCCGCTATGTGGCCTCGCTGAGGTGTCGCCGATAAGAGTTAAAATATAGAAAAAGAATAGAAATTCATTGAAAGACCGACTATTGTGAAGAATTGGAGAAATTCGTTAGATTTCGAAAAATGTTGGAGGATTGAATATTGTCGAAAAAGAATATAAATTCATTAAAAAACTAACGATTGTGAAAAATTTTGAGAAGTCATTTTTTTTCTAAAATCATGCGACATTGTTCAGATATACGTATTTTATTTATAAAATAAAAAAAATTATTTCTGGAAGATGATTGGAATTTCGTTACGTAAATTCTTTAGGTAAATCAAAATTAACTTAAATGGGGAATCAGAATCAGGATTCAAAAAAATTTTTAGCTTTTTATTTATGAAATGTAGTTTTTCATTTTTGCAGTACATTAAGGTAGTTATTTAAATGAAAGAATAATTGTAGTACAGTAAATATGATAAATTTTTTTCTTCAGCGTTCAGTTTGTCGCATTTTGAAGCTTCTTCTGCAAGATTTGCATAGAAATTTTCAACGATCTGCTCCATTACGCCATCGAAACAATTTTCAGCTGGCATGACTGTTTTGCATTCGGCCGATTGGTACTGAGAAATAACTAGTAATTTTGTAACATTCCGGTGGTTTTTTTGACCTTTCTCCATAGCCTGTAAAAAAATTTGTATTAAACAAAGTTAAAAAAATTTCAGATAGTTTATTAAACTCACCGTTTTTTTTGTGTTAATAACAATGTATAAACTTAGGAAATTGTACATATTTGGGGCATCGACAGAAATATGTTTCTATTTTATAACAAATTTTTAAGAACCGTACTTATGATGAATTTGATACAATTCTGTTTTAATTATTTAGATCTGTAATCGGGATGTTACTATATTTTTTTTTTTTTCATTTTTTTTTAGTCAAAAGATTTCGTTATCGATATTGTTACAGATTTTTTTTTCGAAAATGTGACTAAATTTGAAATTGAAGTTAATCTACATTTTAAAACTCTGCTCTGAAATTTTCGAAAATGAGAACTCTATTTCGATAATTAACATTAATTTTTCGAAATTTTTCTTCTTTAATAGGTATATCGTTCAAAGTAATAATCACTTTACCATATTCAAAATTATTCTTAACGATTACATTTTTAAAACTTACAATTTTTAGACATCCAACTGCTTGGGCTAGTGACGAGTACTTGCGTTCGACACACTCGATAACATCCTCAAAATCTTTAGTTAATTCAAGAGTAGCATTAGTAACCTGGCGTATATCGTTTCGAATCACTTCAGTAGATATTCTAATTAAATCATCAAGGCATTCGTTCATTACTTCCCTGCTTTCTTTCAATTTGCTATGGAATACTTCTTTTACATTAATTTTACATCCAGAGTCGTATCACGGGATAAATGAGAACGTACGAGTAAAGATCTGCAGGATGAATTTGAGTTATTTTGTGAAATTATTTGTTATAATATTACATGTTTTATTCAAAAGAACTTACATTCCTTTCAACTTCGTCAGCTAGAATGCGGAAACGATCTAACACTACTTTAGGTCTGTTGGCAACTTCACCCATATGAAGATCAATGTCCCGTTGTATAACTTTAATATTTCTAGAAATTGTGTAGAGAGCTCCACCAAAGACATTGAGCCGTTTTCTTATTTCTGGGAGCTATATGTATTGGGAAAAAATAAGATGGAACGTATGGTTATTTATGAATAAAATCCAGAAAATCCCAGATTACATTTTCATGAATATTATTATTTTAAATATGTGTAGACGTCACTTACCTCAGGAAATATTGTTTTTCCTATTCTTGACAGAATGCGTTCATGGAAACCACCACCTTCATTGTACTCTTCATCAGTTACTTTAATTCCGTATTCAGAACCATTATCAAATAAGTCTGGATACAAATTTTTGAAATCAATAACCTGTAACACAGTTTGAATATTTTAAATTGAAGTATTTTTGTAAAAGTGAATTCCAGATATTTTTTAAACCGAAGAAGTATTGTTGAAAAACTTTTTCTGTTGACTTGACAATTTTATTACGTAAAAATATCAAGAAAAACACAGAGACCAAATTATTTCGTTTTTCCGTAATAGCAGTTTTTTAATGTAAAAATTCCAAAAGTTATTGGAAAATAAATACGATTTTTTTATATTTCTTTGAAAATGAATTTTTTGTCGTTTTTAGTTTTTTTTTATTTTTTTATTATTGCTAGCTCTTATGGAAAGTTGGAAAATTTTGAAATTTACGTATTCTATTGTAATGCGAAAATTTCCATTGCTACTGTGCAGATCCTAAATGTATATGATTTTTTATTGTACGATTTTGGAAATAGTTTTAACGCATTTTCTGCCTGAACTATAAACAAAAATGGTAAAATAAAATGTTACTTTCATATGTATATCTGTATACCAATAATATAATTGAGTTATTATGATTTTATAGAACATTACGTGATTTACCTATGTACTTTGTTCGATTATTTCATTCAATGCAGAATTTTGTTAAACAAATATAAGATCTTTCGAAATTTCGATGAATATATCGAGAACAAAAGGTTTCTTTGGTACAGAAAATCTAATAATTCAAGGACTGTCTACAATATAAATACCCTATTGTAATGGATTATGTTTATATTGAATTACATTCCATATTGAATTGTTTAATGATGTAACAAGCGTATATCTATTTTTATAAAAATAAGAGTTTCAACAAAAAACTGACCAGACCGTTGTCGTACTCTTTCGATTCAGCGATAACGGCGGAATTGTGTTCCAGAGCTGCCCCAGCAACCTGTAAATTTAGTTCAAAATGAGGTAAAAGTGCACTCTTCTCAAATATTGTATAATTTTTTTTTCAATTTTCTAGCACTACGTAAGCATTTCATGAACTATATTATTTGAAAAAAGAAATTTTTGTTAATTCTTGGACGCAGATTTTCTGTGTACAAAAATGCTTAAAATGAAGAATTATTTTGGAATTGCAATATTTCAATAAGAAAAAATTATAAATGCGTCTGCACAATTAATTCCTTCATCAAAAATTCAGAAAATTAATAATGAAATAAAAAAAAATTTTATTTTGGATTCGGTAAAAGAACAAAAATAAACTGATTTATTTTGTGATTTTAAAAGGAAGTACATTACTTGGTACGTACACAAAAATAATCTATAAGGATTTTCCGAATACCATTATATTTTGATTGTAAGTGATAACATTTGATTTCAACATTTCTAAATTGTAGAGAAAAAAATTATAAATTCCAACTTCAACAATAATTAACAAATGCAATTTGAAACGCACATGAACTTCTAATATTCGCGTGAAATTGCTATTACTCACCGTTATCTGAATGTTATTTGATGGTAAAATTGTAAAAAATCTTAACCCTGATCACTATCATTTCTTAAAAAACATATACTTGTTTATATATTTTGCCATACGTATCACTCATTCGTTCGATATGCTATCTTACAAAAATTCAAAAATTCGATTACACTTATGAATTCTGTTTTGGTAGCGTAAATTCAGATGGAAAAATCAGTTTACGAAAATGAAGAAAAACTCTTTTTGTACACATTTTTCACTTACAGTCACCGTCAATAAAGCTACAGCTACAGTAATCTGAAGTAGAGCCATTGCGATGATTCTAAGATGTCGAAAAAAATTCACCTTTTCGTAGGTTGGTTTCACTCGCGTTGCAGGAACGAATCTGGCTCAGTACTGGAATTCAGTTGGCTCTTATAGCTAACCGAAGTCTAAAAAGACGCATTAAGATTATTATAAAAAATTCTCGAACAGGAAATTCGATGGGTATTTCATCATTTTTTTTCGACGTATGAAAAGTTAAATTACAGGATGACTCGATTTGTTAAATGGTATTATCATGAACGTCGTTGTCTTGCAATTTGATATTACAATTTTATAAGTTGCGTTTCGTTGGGAAAAAACCCAATCTACGTTTGTTGCAACACTTTTCACGGAAATAACTCGAAATGAGCGAATTTGTGGCTGATTCTCATTTGCCTTGGGAATCCCATCGTAGATTAATGGAAACTTTTGCTGAGTAATTCCTGATAGGTTTTTACGTCTGATTTATCTATAGACTTGAATTATGAAAAAAACTTGAAAAAAATAACGAAACGTAATTTCTGAACTAGTAAATGCATCTTTTAATCTGAATATGGGATTCGAATTTTATGATTCCGTGTCTCTTGAAACACGGTAATCCTCGGCTTGCGTAAGACCAAACTCTACCCGTTCGTAGGTGAACTCATAAATTCCATAATCTGCCAAAAGCATACACAGAAGTTTCAAATTCAACCCACCTACGACGTATCAAATTTTTACTCTAAAGCTTTACAAGAATACGACAACCAAACCTGCATGTTTCCGATTTAGAGTAAAATCTTCACTTTTTTTCGTTCATAGGTCGATTCCTTGTGACTCGAAAGCTCCCTGAACTAAAATGTTCATGAATATTAAAGATATTGTGTTGTATCACATTTCTTAGGAAAATGCTTGACAATCTTTTTTCATTTTTTGTTTGACATACTCCTGAAAAGATTTTTAAAGTTTTCAGTACCGAATATGGAAAAACGTAATAAAAGAATCAGAATTCATTGCAAAACCAACGATTGTTAAAGAACAATTCAAATTCGTAGAAATGCAGAATGTTCACGAATATTTATTAATCTCGAAAAAGAATATAAATTCATCGAAAATTAACGATTGTGAAAAACTGGAGAAATTTATAAAAATACGAAAAATGTCTATAATGTTTGTTTATTTGATCACATTTTTAAATTCCGTAACATCAGAAGAATTCTGTATTACCTTATTAATTTTTTTGAAGAAGGACATGTTGAATTGTACAACGATGAAAAATTATTTATTGTATATTTGGAAAACTAAAATGAATTATAAAAATATGACTAACAATTCGTTTTAAATAATGGTCCTGACATTGCAGAATGACCGTGTTGTCACATTTTTTCGAAAAATGCTTGATAATGTTTTTTCATTTTTCGTTCAAGAAACTTTAAAAAAGTTGTCAAAGTTTTATAACTTGAGAATTTAAAAAGATTGAAAAGAAAAAAATGTAATGAATAGTTAACATTTGTGAAAAACTGGAGAAATTGGCTACGATATAGGAAAAGTTCGTGAAAGTCGTATATTCAATAAAAATTTGAAACTACGGAAAATTATAAGAATCATTTCCTATGTGTACAATAATTTTAAATTATGACCTGTTTAATATTCTACAGTGGTAAACAATCATTTTAAAATAATAAAAAGTTTTGAAATAAATTTTCAAAAATATAGAAAAAGTTTGTTCCTAAACAATTTTCACGAACATCGGAGATTGTGTGTGTGGCATTACATTTCTTCAAAAAATGCTCGATAATGTTTTTTGTTTTTTCATTCTAGAAACTCCTAAAAAATTTGAATAGTTTTTTATCCAAATAACTTCGACATATTGAAAATAAATATAAATTTATTAAGAAGCAATTGTGAAAAAATGGAAAAATTCATAAAAGATTTGTGGATTTTATTTTTTAGATTTTAGGAGAGTGAAGGCGGTTGATTGTAGACAAAATAAGCAGGCCCGTAGCCAGAAATTTGGTTTGGGGAGGGCCTAAAACGTAGTCAAATTTTTTTTTGGGAGGGGTGGGGAATAGTTGATCGGCGTCTTGCATGTATATTTGTTATTAAAATTTGACTTTTGAGTAAAAAATGGTTTTACTGTTATTAATATAATCACTGTATTTTAATTGTCAGTCACGCAAATTCATATTGATTGTCATACAAAAGAGTCAATTTCAGAAGACAAAATTAAAAATTTTTACTTTCGCGATTTCTTTGCTGCCATAATCTCGAGATGATAGATATATTATATAGGGGAATGTAGGGAATTTCGAACCACACTTTGATTGTGACTCATAAATCATCTGACAATCAAATTTTTTCGAAAGTTTAGAAATGAAAGTTTAACTAGAAACAAAATGCTACGTTCTTGGGGTCGCAGAATTTAAAAATTCGAATTTTTCGCAACATTCTGAAGATTTCCCAAACAGTCGAGAGGAGTCAATTAGGAGTCAGCGCTGACTCCTAATTGACTCCTGATTGACTCCTTGTTGAAATATTAATAAAGAAACCTTTTATGTGCAAATAGTGAATAAAATTCGAAAGTATCCTTGATGAACTTACGAAAAATCCAAAAAATCTCGATTTACTATGAGAACATGTACATTTTATATGAGAATATGTACAAGAAAAAATGTACATTTTATATGAGAATATTTACAAGAAAAAATGTACATTTTCCCCAAGTAAATCGAGATTTTTTGGATTTTTCGTAAGTTCATCAAGTATATTTTTGATTTTCATCCACTATTTGCACATAAAAGATTTCTTTTTTAGTATTTCAACAAGGAGTCAATCAGGAGTCAATTAGGAGTCAATTAGTAGTCACCACTGACTCCTAATTGACTCCTCTCGACTGTTTGGGTTTACAAAAATGTTCGATTTAGTCATTTTAAAAAATCGTGGGGAATGTCGAACCACTTTGCAAATTGAGAAAATTTGAACAAATATTGGTGTAAAAACATTGATTCATGACTTTGTGATAAAGAAACATGAGATATTAATGAAAAATATACAGAAAAAATAGATGTAGTTCAATCGGAGTCACAGTTTTAGCATGTGAAAAAGCCACCAATCATGTGTACACATCGCAAGTGAGTAGCTCGATCGCATTCGTTGCAATGAATCGTGTTGTTTCGGTTCTGCTTCTTTGCCAATTTTTTGCCGCAAATAATGCAGGAATCAATCCACGTCTTCATCAGTAGTTGGTTGCTCTTGCTGCTTCTTCTTTGATTTTACTAAAGCACGGGTTTTTTTTTGTTTTGCTGGATTTGCTTTTGCAGCTTCTACGAGCATATATTCTTGTAATATTAATTTATGGTGAATGAGAATGAAACTTTTAAGTTGCATAATTTAAATAATAAATGTGATTTATAATCTACGATTGTATTTTATAAGTTTCTTGTCAAGATTTCTTAGATATTTTTCATGTGATACGCTACAATTGAAAAACTATCTATAACTACTTTTTTGTCGATAATTTATTGTAATTTTGCATGAAAAACCATTAAAAAGCATAAAAAATATATGATCTACTTGAAAAATGTCAAAAACTATGTGGTTCGATATTCCCCACAAGTTGTTCTACAAAATAGCCGCCCATGACTCACAGAACCAAATTTCATGCAAACAAATTTTTTTTAGTGTAATTAATATTAATGACTACTAACTTAACACAATGATTTTAATGATATTCACCTGCTTGGTTTTATGCCAAAATGTTAAAAAACCAATGTAGTTTTCTAAACAAAAAACACTTTTGGAAACTCAAAATTCAGTCGGTTATCGCAGAAAACACAAAATACGTTTCATTGGTTTGACTGCTAATGGAAAAATAAAATAAACCTGAAATAATTCGATGACTGAATTCTCGTATAGTTCGCATGTTAGATAATGACAAATATGTCAATGGTTCGAAATTCTCTACATTCCCCTACGTCTTACAAGCGTGACGTTGTCATATAAAAAATGGCTTTTTATCGATAGACATATTCTTCAAACGTGATTAAAATCTTGAAGAAAATTATAGGATTCACGAAATTTCGGAGGGGGCCCGGGCCCGTCGGGCCCTACAACTGGCTACGGCCCTGAAAATAAGTATTTTAGGATAATGATACGAGCAGTGGCGCCGGAACAGGGGGGGAGGGGGGTCAACTGCCCCCCCCCCAATTTTCGTTGGGGGGCAAGCAATGCTTTTTGCCCCGCAATAATGATGGTTAATATCGAAAATTGAATTTTGGATTATGTCATTCTCTTGAAAAAGTACATTTGAAAATTTTTTTAAGTCCGCTCTATAGAAAAATGAAGAAAAATCCAAAAAATGGTCGATATAAAACATACTGAAGAAGTTGACAATTTTTGCGAAAACATTCTTGAAATTCAGGAAAAGAATCATTGCCTATCTGGCATTTTCAGAAAACTGATAGAATTTCGAAAAAGCTCAGCAGTTGGGAAAATTTCAATAGTCATCCAAGAAACTTTATATTTTTGATTCATGCGTGGGTTTCAAAAAAATTGCTTAATGTCTTTTAACTACAAAATGTAACAAATAAACGCAAAAAATGCTTTAAATTTGAAATTTTTTTATTATTGAAGGGGGTCTTCTACCTTGTGGTCTTGTTTTTGATACTGTTTTTTTGAAAATGAATTGTGGGAAAAACAATAATATAATGCAATATTAGTGCGGTTTTTTGCATATAATTGAGTTATTTATATACCTTTAACAGAAATTTTACTGAAACTTTACTGTCCTTAACTTGACCGTGATTTAACTTTCAAATATCTCTTACAAAAAATGTATATCAAAACGGATGACACGATTAAACTTATTAAAGTCGTTTGAAACAAAAAAAAAAAAATAATCAATTTTTTTATGACATTGGCTATCGTCTGACACGAGATTTTTGGATTCTTTAAATTTCAGTAATTTTTACAGCTGTTCTTGACCTTGAAAACGTAGATTTGCACTGATTGTCAGTGCTGGAATTCAGTCGGCTTTTATAGCTAACCGAAGTCTAAAGATACGCAAAATGATTATTCTAGAAAATTCTCGAACAGGCAAATCGATAGGTATTTCATCATTTTTTTTCGACGTATGAAAAGTTAAATGACAGGATGACTCGATATGTTAAATGGTATTATCATGAACGTCGTTGTCTTGCAATTTGATAACACCATTTTATAACCTTTTTTTCGTTGGAAAAAAACCCAATCTACGTTTATTGCAACACCTTTTACTGAAATAACTCCAAATGAGCGGATTTGTGACTGATTCTCATTGGCTTTGGGAATCCCATCGTAGAAAAAAGGAAACTTTTGCTGAGTAATACCTGATTGGTTTTTACGTGATATATCCATACACTTGAATGACAAGAGGAACAATTGAGTTTTTACGTCTGATTTATCTATAGACTTCAATTATAAAAGCTACTTTATAAAACTAACGAAATGGAATTTTTGAACTAGATAGGTCGATTTCTCGTGACCCTGAAGCTCCTTGAAAGTGCAATTTCTTTATCAAATTGTTCCCTATTGGAACAAAAGTTCAATTTATTGATGCTCAAGTTTAGGAAGTCTTCAGTGGTTTTGTACATGTTCGAAATTTCGAAAATTAAAGTAAATCCCAAAAAGTCGAGAAAAAAAAGGTTTTGATTAAATCTTCATATACATTGAAGATTATGTATAGTTATAGTGTCACATTTCTTAGAAGGATCCTTAATAATGTTCTTCATATATTGTTTAAAATACTCTTCAAAAGATTTTCAATGTTTTCAATCTCAAGAATTGAAAAATATGATAAAAGAATATGAATTTGTTGAAAAACCAACGATTGTCAAAAAACCGGTGTAATTCGTAAGAATACAGAAAATGTTCAAGAATTTTAAAATATGGAAAAATAATATAAATTTATTGAAAAACCAACATTTGTGAAAAACTACAGAAATTCGTAAAAATACAGAATATAGTCATGAAGATTGTATATATACGAAAATTCTGGAATTTCGCAGAATTAGAGGAATCGTCTGATATTTTTTTTATTTTTTTTTTTTATAATGACATGTTACATTATACAGAGATGAACAATCATATACTTAATATTCGAAAAATATCAATAAATAATGGAAAATGTAGGGTACAATTCGTTTCTAAAAAATGTTCATGTATACAGAAGATTGTACGTAGTATCACATTTTATCAAAAAGTGGGAGAAGATGATATTTTTCCATTTTCCGTTCGGCGAAAACCTGAAAAATTCATTAACTTTTAATTCTAAAAATTTTAAATATGGATGAAGAATCTGAATTTATTAAAAAACTAAAATTTGTGAAAAATTTGAGAAATTCGTTAAGATAAAAAAAAATTTCACATAGTTTGTATATTCAATTAAATTTTCAAGTTCTGAAAAATTATAAGCATCATGTACTATACATAAAAAGTTTTGAATTATGACATGTTCAATTGTACAGAGATAAACCATCATTTAATAAATATTACGTAAATTAAAAAAAATGATAAAAAGTAAAGAAAACACTCGTTTTTAAAAAATGTTTATGAGCATTGTAAATTGTGTGTGGTATAACATTTTTTCAAAAATTGTTAAACAATGTTTTTCTAATTTTTCGTTTGACAAAACCTCAAAAAGTTCAAAAAATTTAAATCCCAAAAATTTCAAAATATGAAAAAAATTAAAATTTCGTTTCATTAAAAAAACTAAGAATTGTGACAACCTGGAGAAATTCGTATTAATACAGAAAATGTTAAAGAATTTCATACATTGGAAAAAAAATATGATTTCGTTTAAAAACTAACAATTGTAAAAAACTAAAGATATCCGCAAAAATACAGAGAATGTTCATTAGGTTTGTATGTTTAATAAAATTTGGAAATTCCCCAGAACTATCAGAATTATCTACTATATTTGAATTTTTTTCTAATTATGATATGTTAAATTGAAATGATTTGGAAAATATCCGAAAAATGAAAAAAATTTATTATAAATTGAGAAAAAGTTCGTTTGCAAAAATTTTTTATGAACATTGTAGTTTGTGTGTGGTATCACATTCAAAAAATGCTCAAAAATGTTTTTCGATCTTTCATTCGAGAAATTCCAAAAAAGTTTATTAAGTTTGGTATACAAAGCATTTAAGAATAAGGAAAATGAATCTCAATTCATTGAAGAACCAATGATTGTAAAAAACTGAAGAAATTCGTAAAAATACAGAAAATGTACACAAAGTTTGCATGTTTCATAAAATTTTGAAATTCTGCAAAATTAGAAATATCGTCCGATATTTTATTAATTTTTTGTAATAATGACATGTTTCATTGTACAGAGATGAACAATCATTTGATGGATGTAAAGAAAAATTTTATTGAATTACAAAAAATTGAGGAAAAAATTGTTCCTCAAAAATTTTCATGAACATTAAAGATAATGTATGGTAACACATTTTGCCGAAAAATGTTAGATGATGTTTTTTTCATTTTTCGTTCGACAAACTCCCAAAAAGTTTACGAAGTTTTGAATCCCAAGAATTTCAAAATATGAAGGAAGAAAAAGATAAGTTTATTGAATAACTATCAATTGTGGAAAACTTGAGAAATTCGTAAAAATGCAGAAAACGTTCAAGTTTTTCAAAATATGGAGAAACAGTAGAAATTCATTCAAAAACCAACAATTGTGAAAAACTGAATAAATTCATAAGAGTACAGAAAATATACATGAAGTTAATATATTCAATAAAATTTCGAAATTGCCTTAAATTTAAATAATAATCTTCTATATTTTCAATTTTACTAAATTATAACATGCTTAATTACACAGTGATGTACAATTATACAGGTTATATTCTAAAAATTAAAATAAATCATACAAAATTAAAACGAAAATTCGTTTCCAAAAAATGTTCATGACATTAGAAATTGTATGTGGTATCACATTCTTTCGAAAAATGATTACTTAATAATGTATTTTAATTTTTTGTTCGACAAACTCCTGAAAAGTTTATGAATATATTAATAATATATAATATATAATATATAATGTATAATATATAATATACAATATACAATATATAATATATAATAAATATTAAATATTAAATATTATATATTATATAATATATAATATATAATATATAATATATAATATATAATATATAATGTATAATATATAATAAATTCTTCAATATATTTATATGATTTTCTTCAGTTTTTCCTACGTTCTTTTACGTTATATTATTTTTTGTTTTATTTACTTTTTTTTTTGTATACATGTAATCGTAAGTTCAGAATCGATAAATTTATCAATCATGCTACATAGATTTTCATTATTTAATTAGTATATTTTCAGTTGTTTTAATAATTTTTGTTGTCATTTTTGAGTACTAATACAAGGTCACATTTCTCAGTTTTTTTACAAAAATCTTTCTGGATTTTTTTATTGTAGCTTTCCGAAATGTAGCGTTGGAGAGAGTTTATTTGTATCAATCAATTTTTCAGAAAACAATATTCTAATACATTTTTTATATTTTTAATATGGTGCCTTTACGACACAATTTCTACAAATCGAAGAATTTTTGTTGTTCCTAATTTTTCATTGATTATTGTTAAAATTATCTGATGCCCGAAGGAAATTAGTTCCATTCGTTTTCAAATTTTTTCTACATTTTTGATTTATTCATTACAACAAATTAGAGAATATTTTTTTTTCATATATTTTTTTTTAATTTTAAAAATACATGTACATTTTCTTACATACATAAAAATTCTTAGTTTTCTTCATCGGTTTTGAAAATCTTTTTCAATAACTTTTTGTAAATATTTAGAATTTCATGTTCTTAAATTGAAAGTTTCATATAAATCTCTAGTATTAAGTCGACTTTCGAATGAATTTTTTACAAAATCTGTGGTGGTAGGTATAGTTGACGATAATCTTTTGAATAAAAATATTACATTAATTATCTACAACGAAAACCATTGCAATATTTAAAAAAAAAAAAAAAAATTAACAGTAGAGTTTTGAAAATCAAAGTATAAACAAATTCAATAAAATCCATGTTTCACAATATCACTAATTTTAATACCTAACGTTCCAACTAACGTTTCCAATATCATTTGATATTGCAACAGTTTTTGTTGAAATACTCGTAAATTCTTGAAACTAAACACCAAAATTTCACATTTTTTATTTTTTTTTATGAGTGTTTGTCACTTTTTTGTAACACTCTCTGTTAAATATTGTACTATTTACAACAAGTCAAATCAACTGAAGAATTATCCTTAAATCCTTTACTCAACTTGTTATTCAAGCTAGGTGACACAAATTAATATTTAACGATTTTTTCCTCTAAAGTTTTTTCGATGTCAGTTTAAATTTTGCAAAATGTGATTATAAAATAAAAAAATAGTTTAAACAAAAGAATTGTACAAAATAAACACTATAAAATCCTTACTTACCATCCCAAAAAATCGTGAAGAGGACATATATGATGTAAAAAAAAATTGTGCGAAAATTTGTTTAAATAAATTGCTTGAATAGAAGAATTTCACAAATAAAATGTCAAATTTTCACTCAGCAACCAGGAAAATTATGAAAATGACATATATGTTGTAGGAAACATTTTTGCATTAATTTTTTCAACTATATTGTTCAAACAAATGAATTTCACACAAACAATGTCAAATCCTTACTCAGTAACCCTAAGAATTATGAAAAGGACATATATGTTGTATAAAAAAAATTTTGCGAAAATTTGTTTACGTTAATTGTATTAACAAAAGAATTTAACAAAAATAATGTTCAATCCTGTCTCAACAACCCTAGAAACCATGAATAGGGCATATATGTTGTAGAAAAAAGAGTTTGCAAGAGTTTGTTTGAATAAATTGTTTAAACGAAAAGATATTACAACGACAATATTTAATCCTCTATCAGGGACCCAAAATTCATGAAAAGGACATATACGTTGTAGAAAAAAAATTGTGCAAAAATCTGTTAAAATAAATTAATATAAATATGATAAATATTTTATATTCTGCTCCGTTCTTTGTTAATTAAAGATGTGTAGATTTTGAAATGATCTCTCGGAGCTATTTTTCCAACGTCTTTATTTATTTTCCATCAATA
>JAPYZL010178874.1:0-22442 GCA_030522825.1 Platygaster orseoliae
AAAAATGAAGTGGTCACTTTTACACATGCATGGGAAAAAATATTGTATGCTACACGAGACAAAAAGGATGATTCCAACGAGTGCAATTGCGCACTCGCTGCGCTCCTGCCCAAACTTTGCACTCGTTGGAATCATCCTTTTTCTCCCTTGTAGCATAAATATCTATTTCATCACTTTATTTCACTTTGTCCCTCGCCTCCGGCTCGGGATAAAACCTTCGGCCTCGCCAAAATCGGCGATAGCTTCTGAGTACGAAATCTACTATTTCATTATATTTATCATGTGTCATATTATTCCATATGTTGCATGCAAATTGAAAGGATCCGAAAAGAAATACAATTAAAAAATTTTGATTGTGCCAAAAGTTTTGAGAATTCAAAAAATTCTGCCTTCCACGATTGATTATGAAGAAAAGCAAAATTTTTGAGTATTTAGAAAATGCGCGACTATTGGAAAACATTTTTGATTCTACAGTTTAAAGCTATAAAAATGAACAACATTCAAGAAATTCAGAAAATTTAAAAAAGTTATAAATTTGTAAGCTATTCTACTTTTTTTCATCTTGAAATTTTGAAAAACCCCTAAAATTTGAAAATCATAGTATATTTTGGAGAATTGTAGGCTTCTGCAATTCATGAAAATTCGTAGAATTTTGTGAAATTAACTAATCATATAAATACTAAGTATTCAGAAACTGTAAAAAATTGGAGAACTTTAAAATAATGACAAAAATCGTGTCAGAAAAATTTTCAAAAATATTTAAATTGTAAAAATCAATAAACTTATACATTTTTTTCATTTTTTAATTGTACTCACTTTATAACAGTGGAAATGTACTAATAAATAGTTACATACGATTTCCTATTGATAAGTGAATAATTACTAATTGATTAGCGGAAATACACTAATTACCGGTAATAAGTCACGAATTAATCAGTGAAATAGCACTAATTGGAGAAGTAAAAAGTTTTCTTCTAAGAATTAGTGATTTTTCCTATAATCCAAAGTTATAGAGAGATGGTAAAAAATAGCGTGCAATTTGTATAAAAATTTGACTTAATTTACCATAAATACAGTATTCGGTTAGCAGCTTTACTGAAATTGATGAAATATTACCTAATTTGAATACGCACCTACGAAAGTTTCAATTTCAATCTACTAAACATTCATTAAAGCTTAATATACCTCCATGTTAATCTACACAACCTTTTTTTCCATTCAAATCAAAATCTTTTCAGTTGCCTATTCAAAAAAAGTTTAGTTAATTTTAGTAAGCTCTTTTCTAATTGTAGAATGTAAGCAACATTTTGATAAAACGGCGCTATATTCGAAACTAAACTACTATTAGAATATTAAATATTTATTAAAATTTTTATGATAAAAATAAAAAGTACAATATTTTTTTTCTCAGTGCAGGTTTTAATTGCTGCCTGAGCGTAGCGAGGGCGAAATTTGCAATAGTTCACTTTCAGCTCTCGTCATGCAATGTACTATTTTTTCACAAAAATTTTTTTGAAACTTTTCGTTTTTTCAACAATTTTATTGTAAAAAATGATGAAAGCAGTTTTTTTGAGTTTAACGCAATCTTGTAGGTGCCTTTGCTCGAAATTCGTCTTATCAAAAATGCAAAACCGTCTATTTTTCCTTGGTCAAATACATGCGAAGACAACATTTCTACCGAAGACTTATCTAACCACGAAGCCATTTCTTGGAAATTCTCGAGACCACAGAAACATTGAATGAATAAAACGAATCATTACACGAAAGTAGTCTTGTCAACGGTGTCGAACAATTGGGAACAAATAAAGCACATGACATAATTGCAGGGAAAAATTCGTTTGAAAAAACTGTTATTTTATTATAAGTTTTTTAAGAGCTACAACTTATTATTTTTGCAATGTGGATACTTTTGTTAAAAATGAATTTCCCTTGTATTGATTGTTGCATTTTTCTCGTCTTGCAACGTCGGGATGGCAAGGGACGGGATCGGCAGAATGACTAGGCGAAACTGTGGGACCAGATTCTCGTTTATTCTGCGACTTTTCGATTTAAAACTTCGCGGCTTCTCGCCCGACAAACTTCTGACTTTCGGTAGCTTCTCGCCCGACCAGCCTTTTTCATTTTTCGTTCACGCGCGCCCGAATCTCTCGCGGCCCCGTCTGCCTCCTCGCTTCTTGCTTGCGACTCCTCTCACCCACATACCCACACCCTCTCGCTCCTCTCATACCAACCGCACGCTCCCCAGCGCCAGTTCCCTAGTGACTCTAATATTACTAAGCATCGTTATGATTACATATCAAAATATTACTGCAACACTCGGCCGTTCTGGCACTGTTTGGTCCCTCAAACAGGTTTTCTCGTAGAACATACAACTAAAGTAAATGAATTTGAAGTTATTTAAAACAAATGAAATGATTCACCTCTAGAATAAAAGGAAACAATTTCCACTATCATTCAACAGACGACATGAAATTGTCCCAACTCACGACTCAAGACCATGCTCAAGACGAGAAATCTCGAAAACGCTCCGGCTCCCTCCTTACTCGCGTACTCCGTCTGAGCAACGAACTCCCTTCGTCAGCCGATTTTGCCATCGGTTTCGAAGATTTCACGCCGAAGACTTTCTCCAAAGTCCCTCCTGACTACCCATCTCTCATCCCTTTCAAATCCTCTCCTGATCCTCGAAGCCTTTGCGATACTTCCCTTTCATTCTTATCATTTCCATCCTCATACTCACATTCACTTTTACTCTCACTATCGCGTTCCTGGGAACTCTTCCGAATCTTTAATTGACTAACATGGGCGGTAGACGTAAAACCCCGATCCCCGTATTCGTTGAGTCTCTTAATCCGGTACGTGTCCCCCGGTGAAATCCCAATAATTGTCATAGGTCCCCCGTAACCCATCTGTAATTTGGTCGATTTCCCAGTCGCTACAGGATTTCTTTTGACAAACACATTATCTCCTATCTTATAAGTAACCCCTTCGAAACGGCCCCGGTCATAACACTCCTTGTATTTTGCCTGTCCCTTCAGAATATTCTCTCGCACCTCCTTTTGTACCTCGTCCGGGAATTGATGTCCTTCACTTCCGATTGTCAATTCGCGCACTCTCCCGTCTTTTCCAAATCTAGGTATATACCCATACAACGCCTAGAACGGCGTTTTCCCTGTGGCCTTACTAACACTCCCATTCAAATCTTGCTCCCATCCCTTCAATTTTACATCCCAGTCATTCTCCTCCTCATTCACCGCGATCTTCAAACGTTCCACCAGGCCGTTTGCCTGTGGATGCCGGCTTGAATTAAGCGTGTGCTTAATCCCAAATCTCTCACACGTCGGCTCGAATGACTGCGAGGTACTAGTTCCGCGATCGCTGATTACACGCCACGGTGCCCCAAATCTCCCGACAAAATCCTCAAATTTCCTCGCCATTATTCGTCCACTTACATCACGGACCGCTACTAAATGTGCGTACTTCGTCAAATTATCAACTATCCCCAAGATGTACCTATTCTTACGCAGAGTCGTAACAAAAGGTCTTAGGTGGTCAATATGCACAACCACGAACGGTTGCCGTCCCGGCGGAATAGGATGCAAGCAACCTTCCGCTTTTCCTGGCTTCCTTTTAGCCAAAATGCAATCTACACAATTCCGCACATAAACGCTGAACGCGGACGTAGTTCCTCATGTTCGGGAAATAATAACTCTCGCCAAATTTCCCCACGGTTTTATCTACCCCAAAGTGACTCGAAGGATTGTGACAGCAGATAACCACAGACTTCCGCATCTTCTTCAGAACCACATAAAGTTCCTGAGTTCCCTTTTCATTTTGGTCCCTCTTGTAGAGTAAGCCTCCCCTCAAACAATATCCACTAACTCTGTCCTTCTCCCCTTCACTTCGCAAATTCTGATCTTTATTCAGAATCTCAATCTTCTCCTTCAAGTCCGAATCTGACCTCTAAAATAACAGAATCTCATCCTCTCTAGTCCCAATTGTAAACACGCCGAGTTCCTCGACTTCACATTCTGGGTCCTCTACCGGTGCCCTAGAAAGAGCATCGACATTACGCATTAATTCCCCTTTTCGGTGTCTGATTTCAAATTGAAACTAGGATATCTCGCTGACCCATCTTGCAATCTGTGGGCTTCCTGTTTCCAACGCGTTTAAATTGACGAGACACTGACAGTCCGTCACAATGGTAAAGGCTCGTCCTTTCAGAAAACTCCTCAAGCGCCACAAGGCCCACGCTACGGCCATCAATTCCAATCGGCTAGAATGATACTTCGATTCAGTCTCGGGCGTCTTCCTACTGATTGCGTAGACTAATTTAAGCGCATCTCCTTCATTATCAGCCTGTAATGCATCGCCCCAAGACCTACAGACGACGCGTCAGTGTGTAGTTCCGTTTTACAAGCCCCTGGATTAAAAACCTTCAAAACCGGCCCCTCCGTCAACTTCCTTTTGATCTTTTCAAAAGCATTCTCCTCGTCATTGTTCCACACAAAAATAGATCCCTTCTTTAGTAACCGCGTCAACGGCCCCGCAATCTGCGCAAAATTTACTACAAATCTCCGAAAGAAGCCTTCCAGTCCAATAAATTGCCTAACCTCGTTAACATTTTGTAGACGCTTGTAATTCTGTATCGCTTCCGTTTTCCTCAATCCAGGTTGAATTTCACCCTTGCCAATCACGTACCCTAAATACTCCACACGTTTAATACCGAAATCACATTTCTTTAAATTTAAGGTCAAACCGGCCACATTTAAAGCCCTCAACACGACCTTCAAATTCTCAACCAATTCATCCCAAGTCTTGCCAAAGATACAAGTGTCATCAAAGAAAGTAAATGATATATTCTTGCGTTGCGCTTCACGCAAGGTTTGGTCCATGAGTTTCGCGAAAAACATCGGCGCATTACCAATCCGAACATCGCTCTATTAAACTCGCCCGTTTGAGTCTCGGTAATGAACACCGTCTTTTCCCTAGTCTGTTCTGTCAGCGGAACCTGTAAATACCCGTGTGCTAGGTCGAGAGTTATGAAAAACCTCGCGTCGTTCAATTTTTCAAGTAGTTCATCAAAGTTCGGGATTTGGTAATTGTACGGCTTTGTCAGTCTGTTCAGGCGTCGAAAATCCACGACCATACAGGGTGACCCATCCTTTTTACGAATCACGAATGCCGGACTCGCATAAGGGGAACCCGTCTCTTTTACTAAGCCTGCCCGTTTATATTCGTCAACAATTGCGTCCAGTTCCCCACGCTCTTTCGCGTTTCAACGATACGGCCTTGATCTTACCGGCGCAGAATTCTCCTCTAATGCTATATCCATCTCGAAATTCTCCGCGCATCCTAATTCGCTCAACTCCAGAGAAACACACTCGCGAAACCCGTTCAATACCTCAACAATTTCGCATTTCCGTTCCTCGGAAACCGACGGGTGAAATCATATTTCCTCGACGGCAATTATTCTCTCTCGTCTTTTCAATTCCGGTAATTTCTCTATCGCGTAAATAGGTTCCCCAATTATTTCCCCGGTTTCAACTACCTCTTGATTCGCACTTATGTTGACTACAAGTAATTCGATTTCCCCAAGCCCGGTCAAAACATCCACAAAATTAATCGATCCCGGTTCCAACACCACCTTTCTCGTAGTTCTTGTCTTTACCTTTGGCTTTTCAGCCTCTTCAAACAGACTCGGATTAACTTCCAAAAATTCCAATCAATTCCCAATACGAGTATATCCGATATCAAGTGCCTCAGTAAATGGTCTCCCCAAAATAACCTCAAAACCTTGAGCCGTATCCGGAACGACCCTAAACTCGACTTC
This sequence comes from Platygaster orseoliae, assembly GCA_030522825.1. Taxonomy (NCBI): domain Eukaryota; kingdom Metazoa; phylum Arthropoda; class Insecta; order Hymenoptera; family Platygastridae; genus Platygaster; species Platygaster orseoliae. Next base: position 5,831 of record JAPYZL010178874.1, read on the forward strand.
CTTTGGACTCAAATTCTCAAACGATACCAACTCAATAATGACTCACTGAGACTCCACTTTACTCACCCCGAAACCTCCCAATACTGATTTTTAACCTCTCATTCGAAGACCCTCGCGTAAAACGACCGTCGACTTGATTGTGCATACCGCCGCCCCCATGTCAATTAACGCCTCAACCTTCCTGTTCTTGATACCGATTTCTCGAATGAACTTATCGGACTCACTCACACTCATATCCCGCACGACATTCACTTCCTCGATTTTCGGTTTCGATCTTACACACTTACAATTCGACGAAATATGACCGTGTTCTTGACAACGAAAGCACACAGTTTCCTTATGCTTTTCAGGACATTCTCTTGCAAAATATCCCTCGCTATTACATTTGTGACAAATGGTCTTTCTTGTGCTCACGTTCGATGACCTTGGTGGTGATGCTGCGTTTTCTTTCTTTATGTTGTCGAAACTCGGTATTTTAGAGTCAGCTGGAAACCAGCCTCGACTCTGCACGATCGCGCCTTGTTGTTGTCCTTGAGCGCTTATGAACTGCCGTCGGCGCGCTGTCTCCAGCGACTCCATACGCGCGATGTCCTGCAGCATCGCATCAGAATCGGCGTACTGTTGCCCCGAGACATGCCGAGCCAGCTCGCTCGATCGTAGCCCCTTGGCTACTTCGTCTCGCACTTGTGTTATGGTTAGGCCCAATTCGTGACATAACCACAACTTTGCCAAAACAAACTCCTGCGTGTTTTCTTTGGCATTTTGCACTCACGCTTCCATGTGTTTCACCTTCTTGACAATGGAGCGCTCGCGCGTAAATGTAGCTTTGAACACCACCACTAAACTCTCGTAGCTCGTCGCTGTCGCGGTTTTCGTCAGCAGCCACTTAAAAGCCGCACCTATTAAGTGTGCTCTTGCCACACAAAAAGGCGGCCGCGTCCGACCAATAGTTGATGATTCGCGTATTGTCAAGGTCACGCACCCAGGCCCGCGCGCGTTCTGGCGCTTCACTTCCAAAAAAGTCTCGCACCGCGTCTCGCGTATCCGGGAGCATCGAATATTGAACCAGTGCTTGTTCATTTCCCCCGCCGTGGTGCAGATTTTCGAAGGATCGCTGTTGATTTTGAATTGTTGCGGCAAGCATTTGTATTGCTTGCGCCAGGGTGGACTATTGTATTCCGGACCCGCCCTCTATTCCCATTTGATCCTGCGTTGAAACGGCGCCTCTCGATTGCTCCGCCTGTTTCAATTTGGCCCTCGTCTGCACTATTTCTGCTTGTGTCCGACGAATCGCTTCGTTTTAAGAATCTATCTCTCTTTGGCGCTGAAGCATTTCACGCTTGAATGTCTGGCGGTCTTCCTCTCGTCGCTTTCTCTGGCGCTCGAGTTCCGTTTCGAGTTTCTTCACTTAGTTCTCCACCTTTCGTTTCGGCAGTTCTCCAAGCTTAGTTAAGACGAAATCGAATTTGTCCATGCGTGACAGCCGTCAAAACAAACGATCCTAGCGCCACCGCACTCGTAGTGCCAACGTTGTCGTACGAATGTAGCGCCACTGCCTGCACCTGTAGTGCCACCTTATCACGCGACTCTAGCGCCGCTGCACACGTGATGCCAACCTTGTCCGTCGCGAATGGCGCCGCCGTGACTGAAGCACCACCGGACATACGCGAACCGTGCCAATTTGACGTGGCAAGATGGCTTCTTCTCGCACCTCGCCGTTAACGCGTCGCGTCCGCCATTTTCTCCATACTGGTGTCCTATGATTTTCCAGGTACACTGAATTTCTACGGTCCAAACACGAAACCGGATTTATGAAACGCGTCAATTCCGTTCTGGTGTCATAGACCTCAGTTTCAAACCGTTGCCGAGTATCCCACTTCTGATTTGTTGCATTTTTCTCGTCTTGCAATGTCGGGATGGCGAAGGACGGGATTGGCAGAATGACTAGGCGAAACTGAGGGACCAGATTCTCGTTTATTTTGCGACTTTTCGATTTACAACTTCGCGGCTTCTCTCCCGACAAACTTCTGACTTTCGATGGCTTCTCGCCCGACCAGCCTTTTTCATTTTTCGTTCACGCGCGCCCGAATCTCTCGTGGCCACGTCTGTCTCCTCGCTTCTTGCTTGCGACTCCTCTCACTCACATACCCACACTCTCTTGCTCCTCTCATACCAACCGCACGCTCCCTAGCGCCAGTTCCCTAGTGACTCTAATATTACTAAGCATCGTTATGCGTACATATCAAAATATTACTGCAACATGATAATTAATGTATTCTTAAACTGCTAAACATTACGAGTATTTATAACTTCAAAGTATACAGGGATGCAAGTTATCGGGTAATTACTCGATAGCGCAGCGTTCATTTGCGTTAAAAATCATATTTCGCTCGATGGCCCGGTGTCTAGTATTTTATTGACACCTCACCGACCTCACCCCTCTGCCCTTCCCGCCTGCACTGACCCGTCAAGCCGAAACGGTCAAAACAAGCCGAAGCAAAACGTGAGCGCTGAGAGAGAGAGAGAGCGCATTGATTGTCCTTGTTATCACATGGACAGAGCGTCTCATGTGTAAGTGAGCCACTGTGGTAACAGCGTGAATCGGGAACTACGGAAGTTGCACGGGCCTGTTCCTATCTGGTCCACGACTCCTGCCGGTAACAGCAGCAAATATCGAAAATGAGATATTCAGTGATTCTGAATGTAGAACACTTTCCTCGTTGTAAGAGCGTACTCTCGAATATGTCAAATTTTTTTTATCACATGAAAATTAGGCATCATAGTGAACTTCAATCATGCGCAAGTTTCTCATCAGGGGAAATATCCTTCTCCCTCCGCTTCCTTCTAGACCCGCGTCTTAGCTACCGAAGCCCAGAATCCAGATTTGTCACACTAGATTCGAGAACCTCTTGGACGTAATTTCTTCCGAAAATAAACATACTTTACAAAAGTCATATCTTTTTTTTATATTTTACAAACACTTCCCTGCAATGATACTGAAAGTAATCTAAAAAATTTACGGTTCACGGTAAGTGAGAGGCAGTCAGAATCATTAATCAATGGTTGGTTTCCGAGTTTGCGACTCTCGAGATGTATGGTGGAAAGAGAAATATTCGGAGGGGAATGTTACTACCTGCTCGAGCCGCTGAAAAAGACCCAGTCTTTTAAGAGGAGCGTCTGGTGTAGAAGGCTGAAAAATTAGTGATTTCGGAGAACGATTTCAAAGACAAGTTGGAAATGAACCTTTTCATCACACTAACCTCAAACCGCACATTTTGACATGACTTTGAGGCTATTGTGATAAAAAATATTGTTCGCAATCGTGAGCAATCCTCAATTTTGGCTTCGCCTATTTTGACCCTCGTCTTCAGCTCGGGCAAAAACGTACGGCTTCGTCAAAATTGACTCTAGCTCCCGATTACAAAAATGTTCATTTCGAGACTTTGAGTGTAAATTTGTCTATCATTACTATGCACGAAACTGTTTTCTACAAACTCGCTAAGCAACAAATACCTATTTTAGAAGAGAAGACGTCTGACCTTTCTCGCTGCGAGAAGCAAGACGGCGGGAACAATCACGGTTGGAAAAATGTTTACAAATGTAAAATCTAACTTTTTTTTTTCAAAGATTATGATTGTATTTAGGCTACGAACCTCTGAAAGCGTGAAAAAATAATTATTTTCGTGATCGGGAGCGAAATTTTGGCGAAGCCGTAGGTTTTTGCCCGAGACGGAGACGAGGGTCAAAATAGGCTGAGCCAAAATTGGCGATAGCTCACAATTGCGAATAATATTTTTTATCATGATAGCCTGAAAGTCACGTCACAATGTCAGTTTTGAGGTTATAGTGATGAAAAAACATTTTTCATCAAAGTCCTCAAAGTCACGTCAAAACTGACATTTTGCCGTGACTTTGAGGCTATCGTGATGAATAATATTGTTCGCAATCGTGAGATATCGCCAATTTTGGCTCCACCTATTTTGACCCTCGCCTCTGGCTCGGGCGAAAATGTACGCCTTCGCCAAAATTGGCTCTAGCTCTTGATTAAGAAAATAACTTTTTGTCACTGGAACATGAAAAATGAGCCTTTTCGGTAGTATTTTGTGTACGTGAAGTTGCGTTTTTCGTAACTGTTTTAACAACACGAACGAAAAGTTCCACTTTATGTACGACCTTCTATTTAACGAACACTTTCACTTTTTTCGTCTGTTGACTTCCAAGAATAATAAATTCTTTCGTGTTCATTTTCAAGAAAAAAAGATTTTATTTCTTGTTTTGTTACATTGGTAGAGTCGTCTAATGAATTTCTAGGTGAATTCCTAAATCTGTAAAAAAATGTTTGACACCTCGATACTTCGTTGAGTACGATATTAGTATCGTGTTAGAGGTATCGATACCCGATGATTATGGGCCTGCTGAGTATCGGTGAAAAGTACTTGATACTACGAACCACAGTATCGATACTTTGGGTGTTAATACTAGTATCGCCCATCTTTAGCTGTTACTACCCCTTCTTCAGTCCACACCACAAATACTGCCTTTTTAAGTTACGATACTTGCACTCATTTTCCACTGGATCCATGCTTTGCTCCTGTGAATAAAATTGCGAGGGCATAGAAAGAAGCAAGAAGCAAATGATACATTGCTTTATAGCTGTGACGCTTAAACTACGTTTCTTGATTACGAGTCCTATATGTGCAGATGACAGTCTTGCATCGCCTGAGCGAGTAGAAAAGTGGCTTTTTCCGCATGGCGTTGAAAAAAGATTATTCCTTCTCGTTTCCGAAATCATATGAATATAATGATCGATATATGTATACTTATACAACCCGTCCCACAGTCACAGCGTTTCCGAAAGTTAATCGATTATTTATTCATGAAATTCTAAGACGCTTTTTCTTCGGCCATTTCTTACACAACTATAAAACTACAAGAGTTATTCAATTTTGAAATTGAAACAATAAATGCGCTTTTCCGACAGGGAGGGATGAGAACCACGAAAAAAGGCCTAACCTTACTCAACCTAACTTAATTTGACGTACATTTTCTTCGTGTTTTTCTGAGGCAAGAAGTCCTTCACTACTTCGAAAAAATAATAAAAATGAAAATAGATATTTGAGTAAGAGGTTTCAACCAATCACATTTCTTCGATTTCACAGCTAAGTCGCACATCGAGCGCGGTAGACGCTTTGGGTTTAATGCCTCAAAAAAACAAGAAACTCAACTTTGCCCATAAAATACCACATACACTGTTGTAGGGGAGGGAATGAACTGTATTATAAGGTAAGTCTGAAAAATTTTATTAAATTTTATAGAAAATTGTTTATATATTTTTTTTCTGGAAAGTATGGAAAAAGTACTTAAAGATACGTGTATTTTGCTTTCTATTATCAACAAATCTTCAGACTTACAATTTTTAATAAAAAATGTAACGTTTTTGAGGTGGGAACACTTGAGGTGGAATGCCCCATATGGTTCAATTATCGGGTGCATCCCATAAGTCGACCGAGTTCAACTCGCGCAGGAATTTTATACCGACAAAAACCTGCGCGAGTTTGAACTTGGTCGAGTTTTGAAACGCAGCGATGGGCTATTAAAAAAGCAGATTTATACCTCTATTCATGTTTGTGATTGTAAAATGTGGTTACAATTCAAAGTCAATCAGCTATCGTACTTCTCATTATTTGTCATGTTCGTCATTGTTATTATTATTACGGAGATTAATAATGACACAGGTCTACAAATAATATGTTTGTGTTTGTTATTTTCAAGTAAGGGGTCTTTCCTAACGTTATTTTTTGGGTATAATCTGAATCCGACCTCAGAACTGGTCCATCACTTCAGGATTTTGAGATATTTTAGGTTATGTACTAGAAAAAAGGGGTTTTCACTACGTTGAAGGTTATGTATAGGGCGCGGGAAATTTTTTTTAACTTCTTTCTGTTTGTTATCATTGACTACTACTCTTTCCCTTTGAAATGAGCTATTGAACAGTCACCAGCGATTTTTTTTTCAACAAAGTTACAGCCGTTTCAAGCTTTGACATTCATTTGAACAACTTAAGGAGCATTCACTCTGACTTTTTGGAGCATACCATTTTGCACCCAAAAATCTCTCTTAGAAATTTGTATTTGAGGGTTTCATTCGTAATCAGAGACCCCAAAAATCCTTGAAAAAAAGCTTTTATAGATCGAAATCGTTCGATTTTGTACATTTGAGCGGCCCAAAACAAAACTCGGAAGGGCTGATTTCCTTTCGCATAACCCCGTTAAATAAAGTCTACTGCAAGAGTCGGCTAAAAATTCTAAGCGCAAAAATCGGATCCAGAATCCTTAGTGGAAGAGCTGTCTGGAAATTTCTTTTCTGAAAAAACCGGCCGAGTAAAAGCTTCCAGGTAAAAATCGGATAAAGAATTTGAAGGATTTCCCCGGATTTCGCACGGAGATTTTAGTAACCGATTCTTGCTGGAAATTTCGACTCGAACGGCTCCTTTAAAAATAGCCCCTTTCAGATCAAGATTTTCAGCAAGAATCGGTTATTAAAATCTCCATGCAAAATCCGGAGAATTCCTTCAAATTCTTTGTCCGATTTTTACCTAGAAGCTTTTACTCGGCCTTTTTTTTCAGAGAAGAAATTTTCAGACGGCTCTTCCACTAAGGATTCTGGATCCGATTTTTGCGTTTAGAGTTTTAAGCCGGCTCTTGCTGTAAACTTTATTTAACGGGGTTATTTAAAAGGAAATCAGCTCTTCCGATTTTTGTTTTGGGCCGCTCATTTTAATCCGCCATTCTGAATCCGCCATCTTGATGAAAAAAATATCGATTTTATAACTGTAAATTCTTATGCAGAAACCATCAAAACCTCTACGTACAAATTCCTAAGAGAAATTTTTCAGTGTAAAATAGTTTGCTTCAAAGAGTCAGAGTGAATGATTTGTACGTTCTTCAGATGAACGTCAAAGATTAAAATGGCTGTAATTTTGTTAAAAAAAATCACTGCTGACTGTTTAATAGCTCATTTTGGAGGGGAAATGTAGTACTAAATGATAACAAACAGAAAGTAGACGGAAAAAATTTTCCGCGCCCTGTACATAACCTCAAAAGTAGTGAAAAACACCATTTTTCAAGTACATAACCTCAAATATCTTAAAATCCTGACGTAATGTAGCTGGTCCTGAACTCGGATACAGATTCTACGCGAAAAATTAGGTCAGAACAGATCCCTAACTTCAAAACAATAAAACCTTGCAGACCTGTGTGATCTTTTAAAACTTTTTTATCCAGTTAATTTTGTTTAGAGTGGTTCACTTATTAATAGTTTGATATAAATAAACAAAACATGGGGTATGGTAAATTTAGAAACTCTCTTTTTCGCGATAATAATAAAATGTGCTCAGTGAAATGAAACTCCAATAAAAAAAATATTTCATCTTTATTAAATTAAAAGCAATAAATCGTTCTTAATTTTTGCATAATTTTTTTATTCAATTTGTTTATCAAATCAAATATTTTCTGAATTGAAATAAGCATCTAGGTTCATCAATTGTTCAATATTTATGAACTAAATAAATAAATAAATGAAATGTGGGAAATAACTTTTCCGCTATAAAAATAAATGTGTGTGATGAAATAAATGTTTTGAAATCAATGTTAGGTCAAAAGAAATCTCCAATACAAATCGTGAAGTTCGGTCGAACTGACTTGTCGGGCAAAACATGACAAGTTCAATCGGCCTTGATTTTCTCAAATTATTTGGAGGGTGGCAACAAATTTACGCCTTACTTCAATGGCAGTGCGCGCTGGAACCTGCTAACTAATCGCTTACGTTCGCGGTTCCCACGCGCCTGCGCCTTTCTATCTCGCAGTACTTTTGCTTTCACGAGATACAGCAGCCACGTCAGGCATCGCTTTTTTTTGGTGACTTTCCAAAAACTACCGCTGCAAGGAAATAGTAGGACTAGTGCGCTGCGTGTCACTGGCGGCACTGGCGGGCGGCGGCTGGTCTTGCCACTTTGCCAGCATATATTTGCCGCAACTTGATAAATGAATTCAGGCCCGAATCCTGTTTCAATACATGTTTCCCTTTCCATTTCCAAATTTTTCGTAATCAATTATAGTAAACCTATCTCATATCTATTTCATTCTACTTTTTTTTGTAAACCTGTGTTATAAAGGCGCTTCGAGCGCACACCAAACAATTCATACCCCAGTTTCTTTTGAGCCTTTCACTCTGATATATAGCTCATTTTGAAGATAAGAAATCAAACTTTAGAAATAACGTTTTTAATAAATGTATAAAATGATCAAACTTTTATAAAATCCCAAGCATAGTTTTTAAACTCAAAATTTATGAAGTTTAAATTATCTGGCTATTGATAATATTACTATCTGAAATTACGGAAAAACACCCTATCGTAATCATCTTGATTAAATGTTTATCCGATTTCGATTTTTCCGGTGGTAAATACGCAAAAAAAAGTCGCGTGGGGCAATCAATTTTTTTGCCTATGAACAACAGCAACCACTTAGTGGTTATTATACCCCTTAAGTTAAGTATACCTCTTCTTACACGTGATAAAAGGTCTTCGATACGGCAACATTTCCACGGAGTTTGGTGGAAATCGGAGGCAGGAAATTTTAAGATGGGATTTTCGGCGAATTTGGCCTCACATATAGATTACGCCACAAAAGTATAAGGAGTAGAAAGGTCATTATTTAACCTAAGTCCATCCTATTTTTTTTTTTTTTTCATCGCCGTCAGCTGTATCCATTTAACAGTAAATTTTTATTTCTGTTTACACTTACTAAAGAAATGAAGCGATTTGCCAAATTCCCGTGAACGCCAAAATCAAGTGTCATAATTATTCATCAATTCGTAACTGGTTCGCCGGGGAATGCGTCTGAACCAAAGGCACGGAAAAACGTTAGTGGAAATTACACGTCCAAGTGTTGTGATAATCGTACCCGCGTACGCTGGCTATTAAATCACGCCACTTATGTGTCTCGCTTTTTCTCTCTGCGTCCAGAAAAACGCATGCGACGTCCGTCATTTCATATTTGTTTATCGGCGAGATACCGGTTTTCGCTTTACGCATTCTTATTTTCATATGATTATTTTACAATCTCGTTCGCGAACAAGGCATTTCATCTCGATTCGCTAAGTGCAGGACACCTTAATTCAAAAAAATTCCCGCAGTTTATTCATTTACATATCCCGAGCGGGTCGGGAAAGTTGCTGTGAAAAGCGATGACTTTTTCCTCCTTCTTTTATGAATCATTTTCATTTCATTTTCTAGTCAACAAGCTACCGTTGATGGTAACATCAGTGCGCTCGGCCGAACGAGATCGATAAACTGAATACCGGTTATTCTCGGACATTAATCTTACGCAATCTTCATAGAACGTATTTAATTATTAATAATACCGGAGCAATTTACCGATCGAACTTCTAGTCTGGCAAAGGCGTAAGCTCTTGGAAGGCAATTATCCGTCTCGATTTGAATATATTATCCCTAGAAAGATGTTATGGAGTCGGAAAATATTGGCATTTTTCGCGTCACCGAGACACTGACAAACACTGATAAAAGTTATTAATCGAGAAAAAGACAGGAGAGTTAATGTAAGAAAATACAAACTGGCATCACGCTATGATGATTCACAATTTAAAGTTTTTTTTTTTTTTATTTGGGATGGGCATGGCAAAGTGGATTATCAGACCGTAAAATCTCAGCTCGAAACGCATAATTTTGTTTCAAAAAGTGATTATGTAATTTAATGAAACTCGCGCTTCCTTTTTTTTGTGTGTCGTTGGTCATTACAAAATTAATTTTTCTGAAAAAATCAGAATTTTAATCCGGGGTTGGAAATTTTTTCCGGAGAGTTTTTGATTATAATCATATTGAGTGTACACTTTAATGACGAAGAACAGTTTAAGTTCTGAAACATTTCTTATATGTATATTTTATTGTATTTAAGTGTAGAACGGGAGGAACTGAGACACGGGGTTAAGTGGAAATGGGGTTCAGTTAGCGATTGTAGTAGTATATTTCACAACAAGTTGACTATCGGGAGTTTTACCGTAGACGTTAAGTTGGCGGCGCAGAGCCATATGAGTTAGTATGGAGAATTGCGGGCAAGCCGCGAAGCGGCTTGCATAGCATACAATTTTTTCACACAAAAGCCCGATCTACAATGCGTCGCAATAGCACTCTTGCGACGTATTGTAGACCGGGCTTAACCCATATGGTTCTGCGTTGCTGACTTGACGTTTATGGTGAATCTGTCGATACTCAACGAGTTGCGAACTATATTTTTCACAACGAGAGCATCAAAAAATCGATTTTGGCGTCTGTCAAATATGGCTTACCTGAGCAACTTTCAGTTGTTCCATTTACTTCACTCAATTTCATTTACCTCACTCATATGAGTAGAGAAAATGAAATCGAGTGGAGTAAATGAACTAACCTGAAATCGCTCAGTTACGCCATCTGTGGCAGACGTAGTAAGTCGAGTTTTCGATGCTCGAGTTGTAAAAAACTGTTTATTTGTCAATTTACTATAAGTTGAACAATACAACATATTATTGCAAAGAGATACTATAGTTAACAAAAGCTATTCGTACATGTAGGTGCTGAAGTATGACGTTTTGCGCCGATATATACATCTAATAGTTTTTTACATCGAAACTATCAACAATAGTATATTTCACAACAAGTTGAGTATCGGGAGTTTTACCGTAGACGTCAAGTTGGCGGCGCAGAGCCTTGAAAAAACAAAATCATATGTCTTCTTAGTAGTATTCAAAAAAATTATAAGAAAATATCAAAAATTGTCGGAGTTATGGCCTTTTTCCCGAAGCACGTTTTTTTTTTTTGCAGAGGTTTGCGGTGACCACTCTCCAAGGTGAACTGCTTAACTGAAACCAAAAAAGTAAGAAAATTAATAAAGGAAAATATATTGTGAAGTACTTGAACGATACGGTTTCTAAAAAAAAAATTTTTTCCAATAAAAAAGCCATAAAGAGAGCCCTGTTAAAAAAAAATCGACTTTCGAGGTGTTCAAAATTTTAAACAAACTCATTACAAAGAATAAAAAATTTTTGGATGAAAAAAGAATCGTTCAAGTACTCCATAATGCGTTTTTCTTGACAAATTTATTACTATTTTGGTTTCAGTTAAGCGGTTCACCTTGGAGAGTGGTCACCGCAAACCTCTGCAAAAAAAGTGCTTTGGGAAAAGGGCCATAACTCCGACAATTTTTAAAATTTTTTATAATTCAACTTGTTTTTTTTTCTTAGATACTACTACGAAGAAATATTATTTTGCTTTTTCAAATCGATATTCGCACAAATCCTTTAAAAAAATTACGAACTGAGCTCAATTTTTCCGCTCAAAAACGTATATAACCCCTTAAGGGGTTATATACAAAGTTGAGGCGAAAAAATGAGACAAGTTCATGATTTTTTTCAAGGGTTTTATACCAATTTTATTTGAAAAACAGAAGACTTATTCTTGGTAGTAGTATCTAAGAAAATAAAACAAGTTGAATTTTAAAAAAATATTAAAAACTGTCGGAGTTCTGGCCCTTTTCCCGAAACGCGTTTTTTGCAGAGGCTTGCGGTGATCACTCTCTAAAGCGAACAGCTTAACAGAAATCAAAAAAGTACAAAAATTATAAAAGAAAAATGTATTGTGGTGTATTTGAACGAAATGTTTCCTAACAAAATTTTTTTTTTCCAACAAAAAAGCCATGAAAAATAAAAAAATTGATTTTCAAGGTGTTCAAAATTTTAAACAAAAAATTATAACGAAGAATAAAAAACTTTTGAATGAAAAAAGAATCGTTCAAGTACACTACAATACATTTTTCTTTCATAATTTTTTCACTTTTTTGATTTCTGTTAAGCTGTTCGCTTTGGAGAGTGATCACCGCTAACCTCTGCAAAAAAAACGCGTTTTGGGAACAGAGCCAGAACTTGGACAATTTTTAATATTTTTTTAAAATTCAACTTATTTTTTTTTTCTTAGACACTACTACCAAGAATCAGTCTTTTGCTTTTTCAAATAAAATTGGTATAAAACCCTTGAAAAAAATCACGAACTTAGCTCATTTTTTTCGCCTCAACTTTGTATATAACCCCTTAACAGGTTGCCGAAAACAATATTAAATTTTTGCGTAGCTGTGCATGAAGTCAGAAACTCGCTGATCATGGTTGATTTATGAAAACAATATTCTTTGACATTTTTAGACGGGAAAAACAATTAAGGATAATTGCACTCCAGAAAAATAATTAACTCAGATTGTATTAACTTGGAACTAATGTTTGTTAGAATAAGCAATTTACTGTCAGTATGAGTATATGCAGTAAAAGCCTCAGTATAAGTTTCAGTATAAGCAGAAGTTCGACTTTGTTCATAAAAAAGGAATATTTTCATAAATAAAGCAATATAAAAAAACCGTCGTTTGGAGTCAATGGCAAAAATATCAAATGGGTTTTTTCGCTGTAAAAATAAGAGGAAGCTTAGTTTTTCCAACTTCATAACAATATTCGCGCAATTAAATTAATAACCCAGCTTTCACAAGCCAATGATAGAAATAGAAAAAAAAATTTCGCGTAAATTGTTAAAATAAGTAAAAATTGGACATTGTTCATTAAAAATTTATTCATCACAAAAAAAATACATAAATTATTTGAAAATGTAGTCACTTGAAGCCAATAACATAAAAGGTGTATAATTTATTGTTACTGTGATACTCAATATCAGCAATGTTCTGTTAATAAAAATTCAATATGAAAAATAAAAAAGAATTATTTCAAAATCGAGTCCCTGGAATCCAATTACAGAAAATGGAATCACGTATTCTTATCATTAAAATAAGCGAAAAAAAGATTTTATTTATAAAAGTTTAACAGTCACAAAAAAAAAAAGAAAAAGAAAACTTCAAGAGCAGTTACTTGAAATCGATAGCAAAAAATGAAATTACTGAATTCACCCTGAAAATAACTGAAAGCTCAACTTCGCTTGAAAGATTTTAATGAACACAAAATAAATTGTTTGAAACAAGCTAAAGCTTGTCTTTCTTGATAAGAATGCAAAATTTCAAAAAAAAATTTTTCATAAAATGCAGATATTCGGAGTCAAGGATGGGAAAATATGAATTGCTTTTTCTAAAATAGGTGTTCACGTATTCATAGTTGAATAACTAGAAGCTTGGACTTGAAAGTATAGAAAAAATATAAAAATATTCAATTGAGTTGATGATTTTTGAATTTTCGAGTAAAGAAAACATTTTTGTTCTGAAGATTGAGAATAGTTTTAGTGAAGTAACTTCAATTTTCGTGATGATATTGATTTTGCAAAAATTAATTTAGCATATTTTTTATTGTACATTGCTTTTCGTGCAAATTTTTATGGATTCATACACAAGGCAATATAAAAAAAAATTTACATAACTTGAAAAACCAGGAACTTTGAGGCTACCATTAGTTTAATTCGGATATACATATATAATTTATTCCTAAAAAATGCGCTCAATCAACACTATCTACAGTTTTTGCTTTTACTTTTAATTATTGTTTTTTTTTTCATCAAACTGGGTAACAAACTTATTCTTCAGTCAAAAATTACAAAAGTATCATGGAATGTAAAATTATGTTTATTATTCTTATTTTCTTCATGATGTTATCAAAAAAAATATACGTAGTTTGAATTCAAAAGTGTACAAATCAAAACGCCAAAAAAAAGTGCAACGAGCCCTGCTCTCCCTTACCTATTTCCGAATAAATACGAACACTTGCACATCTATGAAATTATTGAAATTCCAACAAAGACAGTCCAATAATTAGTGCGGTTGCGCGGAGTCTTCTTAAAAGCGAGTGAGGCGCATATTGCATACCTCATACGCGAGAAGCGAACGTGTTTTCAGGAAGCATTGTGGTCTCTGAAAATAGCTTTGTGGCCGGCCAATCTCATTGGCAGTGTGTGCTCTTACGAACCTCGCGTATCTTCCGCGCTCCTAACTCATTGTGTGATGACGTACCACCAAGAATAATTATGCTGATCTCAAACCTAAAAAAATCTTATTCAGGCATTACAAGAACTCATTACTAGGCGCCTGGATAGGAATATCCAGTTGGTCACATTTGATTGGAAAGTATCTTAAAGTTCCTTAAGCAAATTTCAGGAATGGACATTTGTCCGTAATTTTGATGAGACTTTTCCTCATTATTAAAACTCTTCAAAAAAATTCATCAAATTCTTCTGTGTTCAACGTCATTTAGCTCTATCAAGTTTTAAAACTTTTCATTTCGATTCTATTTTGCATGTTATATTCTAAGTTAAGTTTAACCAATTTCCTTTGCGCCGAAAGTTGTATGACTTGTTTCTGTTATTTGAGTTACTAGCTTTAAATAATGCGCCGATGTGTGCTGATAAATAGGAATTGTGTAATATTGTTTATGCAAAATCAGCCATAACTAGAGATCCTTGAAGAAGAGAGACTGGCAATGAGCGTCCCTACGTTGCTATTGGCGTATTCTAGTCAGGACAACAAAATGGCCGCGCAAATGGGAGAGAACGTGGGAGGGACAGAGAACAGAGAATAGAGAACAGAGATGAGAGATGAGAGAGCAGAGAGGGGAGAGCGTGGGAAGAACAGAGGAGCTAACACTTATTGTCAGCCATTTTGTTGCCTCATTGCCAGTCTCTCTTCTTAAAGGGTGTCAAGCCATAACGAGCACTGAACGCCCCCTGTAAACTGAGCATCATGTTCCCGCTTATCTACCGTCGTAAAATAGTTGAAAACCAGTAATAAGAATCGATTATGTTGAAAAAAATTGAACAAAATGAGAATGCTTCCGGGACGGGTCTCCAGACCATATGCGTCTTCGGCACACAAGGTCTTCGAACCCGCCCTGGAAACATTCTCATCACGTTCAATTTTTTTGAACACAATGGGTTCTTTGTGGCCGGTTTTCGACTATTATACGCCGATCACTTAGCAGAAACATTATGCTCACTTCACAGATGGCCCTCATCGCTAGTCATTGCTGATTTTACATGAAATATCGTATGCACCTCGGAAAATACGACCGTCTTCATGTGCCACCCGCCCTGGAAATATCGTGAGTGGTCCATAAAGACGGCCGTATATACCTTGGACCGTAATATACTATTTTTGCAAAACACGCACAATTTGGTTTCGATCATTCAAATGTGGGCGTCGCTTTTTAATGCGTGTTTTTGATATTTAATACCTAGGAGAAGTTTTTAATACTGACAGACAACCTAGAACAATAGTGTCAATATTATCCCTAATGACGTCGTTATAAGGTGACCAATGTTATTGACATGGTGTATAGTAAACTATTATGAAATATATAGGAATCGTACAAATGTAAATTTTAATATATGTCGCGTTTTGAATTAAAAATTAAACTAATTTTTTTTAAATATGAGCATTTTTTTCTGTATGTATTTTCTTTTTCTCTCTTGCCTAACCAGGAGAGAGAGAAACCAAATTGGCACAAATGGCCGCCGTTGCACTCGCATCAACACCAAAATAAACCAAAAATAAACAATTACAGTAATCCGCGGCGCAACCACCGGAAAATAGTGAAAAAGTAGAAAGTAGAAATGAAAATCGGAAACAGCTGTCGTGACTCGTGTTGAGCAGAGTCCAGTGCAATGCATTTGCGCGCGGTGCGCCGTGTCGGAAATGCACCTCCTTCGCGTTTGTTTTCAGCCGCTGAAAACACCTTTTTTTGTACGTATTTTGCAAAAAATATCGTGTGTGCTACGGACGTGAGCCGTTTTTTGCACGAGAGTCGATGTTTTCAGGCAGAGTTGTAGCCGAGGACAAATATGCTTGAAAACATCGACCCTCGTCCAAAACACGGTTCCTCAGGTCCTACCAACACAATATACTATATTTTCATTTTTTTTTTCTTGATCATATTTTTTTGTATCTGATTTACTTGATAGCTTTGTTGTTAGTTCTCAAAGACTAATGAAGCATGAAAACTGAGAAAAACATTTTTTTTTGTTCGGAACTAGATATACATAATAAATAAATTAGTAGTACTACCTTAATAGCCTATCATCATTGTTGTGTAAGAAGATGGAGATTTTTGCTGCTACCGTTAGGATCTGTAACAACAAGGGCCTCAGGCAGGTTCACTTCCAGGCCCTTCTGTATACATCTACTCTTCAATTATGTTGAACGCTCGCTGCCAGAGTCTTACGCTGTTTCAAACCTAAAAAATTTATGATTTCAAAACTAACTGATTTTCACAGTTATTGGCTTCAGTAGACATTTTCAGAGTTTTTTGTTGATACTTTGAGAAGTCAACGTTTTTTTAAGGCGTCGATAGTACATCAATGCCTGAGAATTTACAGCATTGAGGCTGGAAATTCTCAAATCCTTAAATTCCCGAAGTGTTAGAAATTCATTAAAAAATTCACTGTTTTATAACCTTATTTTCAGTAAAGTCACTTTGTTTTTAAAACTTTAAGAAGAATACGAGGTTTGTTCAAAAAGTATCGCGAATTTCATGTTTTTTCAAGAATTATTTATTTATTCATGAATATCTATTTTGTCCCCTTCAAAGTAAT
>JAPYZL010178886.1:0-11965 GCA_030522825.1 Platygaster orseoliae
ATTTATAAATATATATATATATATATATATATATATATATATATATATATATATATTAATCTGAAGGCATTATAAGAAAAAAAAGGATCAACGTTTTTTAGGGATGTATTAAAATTACGTAATTATATTTTAAGTTTCCTATAGGCATAAAATCTATAGGCCATATCAAGAAAGTACATTGGGAACGAAATCTTTGTGTACAGTTGGGGAGACTTGTCTCTCTTTAATATTCAGGTGCTCTTTAGACCCCATAAAACAAGAAGCTTCCAATGTTGAAGAATGCACCTGAGACATCTTGTAAGATTTTTGCTGATGGGGAGCTTCCTTGTCTGAGATTTATTAATTTCCCATTCATCCCAAGGGGAGAAACTTCTTTGGCAAACAAGGTGTGGTATTTAACAATCGATTTTTAGTCTTCATTATGCATGGTGAACGTGAACAGTGAAATTTGGGTCTCTTCGCAACATTTATCGCAACGTAGATAATCGCGAACAAGAACGTTGAATATGAGGTCATTTTTCACAAATTATTCAAAGAATTTATTTTTTCACCGAAAAATAGATATCTGTTACAAAATTTCTTTCATCAGTTTTATTTAACGGAATAGTATTTGGCAAACAATAATTTTAGGGCTTTTGAGTAACTTGAGTCGAAAGCTTGTGTTCATTTCAATTTCTTAGAATGTATTTTCAACTTTTTTTAGATATATAGGCTTTAGATTATTTATATAGGCTTTAGTTAGATTAACCCCTTTACTTTCAAATTAATCAAAAAAATTAAAAAAAAAAATCATTCCATAACATGATTCGGAAGAAAGGCCATTCGGAAATAAAAATATTCGGAATTATGGTTATTCGGACAAATAGAATCGGAGAATTGGTCGTCGGAGAAATGGTTTCGGAGTTTTTGATTTCGGAGTATTATCTCGTCAAAGAAATGGTCCGTCGGAGAAACGGATTCGGAGAAATGACCTGCAATCATACATATTTCTCAAACGAATTTGAAAAAAAAAACCTAGATCATTACAAAATATACGTGAGTCACAAAATTCACGTTTGTCGTTGAGAAAGCTACGACGATTATAATCCATTCCGGTAATGGACACTAACTACATCTTACTAATTCGCTTATTACTCGACGCGGTGCGCCGATTCCGCCGCAACTATCTACGACCACTTGAATTTTCACCTCGTTATGGGCCCGCCCATATGGCTGATGGGTGTTTGCTTCAAACTCCAAAGCATTTTTCATAATGGTTCACAACCTGCGAACTCCAATTAGCGAGGCCGAAGCGAGCACCCGAGCCCCCATTGTGGAGGCTTTCACAATTTTTACCGGTGCGAAATTAACAAGGGAATCGAAGCGAACGGTTTTTCTCCGCGTCGATCGATGGCAACAGCGCCTGGGGAAAATCTTAGATATCGCTGTTTACAATGTAAGCTCTAGTAAAAATGAGCGATGGGAACTCAGCGGGATTTTATCAATCGGGCTAGTTCGGGATATTTTTGCGGCCGCGTTACGTTATGACATACTTTTTTGTATGCATCAGCTGCGGTGATGGGAAAGTTCATCTAGATCCCGAGCGTAGAGATAAAATCGCGTCACCTAGGAAACCGATGGATGCGTGGGTTGAGTGTACTCTTAGGGAGGAACGTTTGTGCGAAGGCATGAATATATTTTCGGATGGATTGTCCTGGCTCTACACTTCCTTTAATGAAAAAAAGATTTTGTTTTGTAAATTTAAACTCAATATCATATTTTAAATAAGTTAGATGACTTTGATACGCGCCGGCCGCCGCTCCTTTTATTATATCCTTTTTTTTTGCGACCATTTGAATCTTTCGCGCCACTCCGCCTCGTTCGCGACTTGGGAATTAGGTGGCGGTTAACGCCCCTCTCCCGTGACATGGAATGAGCGGTGGCGCATTAAACTAGGGGGACCGCGGACGACTCGACACTCGCACTCCGATCGGCGTTCCGGAAAGAGCTGCTCCGCCCGCTACCGGCCAGGGTGTGGAAACTCCGATCGAAAATTCAGTCATAAGTGTATATTCGCTTTTTTTTCTCTCGCCCCAGGTGGCGCAGCAATCAGCCATCCATCGTCCCGTTGACATACGTTGACATTTGTTTTGTTTTGAACAGTTTTACGTTTGGTATATGTTTCACATACTCATATGATTATCTGATCTCAATCATGCATATAAAACATTTAAAAAACACTTTAAAATAATGTTGAAACCTCTTAATACATTCGGGGGCCCGTGAATTCAAATTTCCCTCGTCACTCTGGGTTAGTTCCATCTCGAGACCCTTAAAATAGAGAGACTGGCCACGGACTGGAAAATGGCGGACTGTTGAGAGTGTGTACGTGCATGCGTGAACTACTACTAACATAATCAACACAAGTTGCTGTTGCGTTAGGTTAGGTATCACGCCAATGTCAAAAACATTGGGGCGACCATTTTCCAGTTCGAACCAATCAGAGCTTGTAGACACAGTGGCCAATCTCTCTATTTTAAGGATCTCTAGTTCCATCCCATTTTCTCTCGTCCCAGAGGGCGCAAAATCATGAAATTAGTGCTTACATTGGCTCTTATGGAAGTTTCCACACCCTGACACTCGCACTCCGACCGGCGTTCCGAAAAGAGCTGCTCCGCCCGCTCTCGACATCATTGTATGTTTTTGCGTAGTAATAAAACTTGTACTTTTACTCGTGTTTTGGGCGTTATTTTTCAATCATACCTTGGACAGGTTTTTGACCACCTCCCCCTTCCCTTTACAATCATCGCAATAAAAGACAGCAAAGCTATTCCTGATTTTTACGAAAATCGTGGTTCTGATAGCAAAAAAACTTGAAAATATAGTAGAGGTGTGCGGACTTGATTCAGGACAATGCCGGGATTCTTAGAGACCAGCTTCGCCATTTCCCTCGGCTAACGAGGCCGAACAGCGTCCTTCCCCAAGCGGAAGTAGGCGCCCCCGCCATTAAGAAGTAGTTTCTCCGGCTGCGAACAACCCCACTAAATATACGAGCCTCGGCCCGACTAAAAATAAATGGAGTACGGAGAGCTGAAGAAATGCGAAAGGACAAAAAAAAACGTAATGGCGGGGAAGCGGTAAAGAGAACCGGAACAACCTGAAATTTTCCGCGGCCCGGAGAATATATCGCGCGCGAAATGGATCGCACCGGGGGAATTATAATCGGAGGGAGAGAGAAAATTTCACCTTATGACTCCAGGGTTTTACTGCTCGTAAATTTCGGGGATTTTATAGCTATTTCATTCATTTCTGTTAAGTTCTTCACGTTACATACGGAATTTTTAGCATATTTTGGACATTTCTCGGGTAATATATTGTGGACTTTCGGATATTTCATATTCTATCAGATTTTAATCAAGTTTAGAATGGTTATTGAAATTTTTAAAGTCTTGGAATGTACAACTTCTTTTTTCCAAGATATGAAAATTTAATGGAATCACCGTTTTCTATGGGTTTTGATGATATTGTCAAGGAAGAGTTGGTGAATGAAATTTTTATAGAGCTTCAAATTTAGAACATGTTTGATGACGACATTTTTATGTTACATTAAAGAAATAATACAGATTAATAATGCTTCCACGTTTAAAATCTATTGTGAAAAAAAGTTAGTTAATAATAATGCTATCTATTTTTTGAATGTTGGAAACATCGTTTTCCAGAATTCTATATTTTTATCTCGACTTTTCAAATAATTGACCGTCTCTGTGAAGAAAATTTTGTGTAGAAAAAAATGTTACGCGTTATCAGGTTTTTTTTGTTTTTCCAAAATTCTAAAAATTTAGAATCAGCATTCTCGGAAATTCCGCAAATTCTTTGTATTTTTTAGAGTATTCCACAATTATTGGGATCTACAATGTTTCATAAATTTTTCAAAATCCTTCAAATGCAAAACATCATAGAAACCTTTTCAACATTTTTCATTTTATTGAAAATTTCTCGTAATGAATTTTTTTCGAAAATTCCTTATTCTCTCCAAGGTATTCAGATTTATATTGAAATAAAAATATAAACGTCACATGTATATTTAAAGGAAACATGATTATAAATACAATTAACCAAATTTATGGAAAATTTCTGATGTTTTGAACTTTGAAACATTTGTAACATTATGAAACTTTTTAAAAACTTTTCTGATTATACAAGAATTTGTCAAACTCATTAAAATCTTAGCAATTTTTTATTACTTTAAAGAAATATGATAATAATTACTTTGCAAAATTTATGAATATTTTCTGTAACCCTACAAGCCTTTGGGTTTCTTCAGAAATCATTTTTTTTCCAATATAAATTAATTTCAATAAAAATTTAAGTGTGTCGAGAATAATGAAAACTACTGGAAAATTTTTATATTTTCGTTGAATTATTTGAAATTTCCTATAATTTTTTCCATAATTAAAAATAAGATATAATGCATATTCAAGAAGATAAACATGATAATAATCGTTTACCTGTCTACATCCACCTTCCATCCCCCCACAAAAAAATTGTACGTTGCTCCAAGTACAGTTGTATATATTATTCGTAAATTCGATAAAGTTTTAAAGTTTTACGAGTCTTTAAAAATATATTTACATTTTTGAAACTTTAAAAAAATGTCAAGAACTATTATAAATTCTGTTTAAAACGAAATACAGTAATAACTGTAAAAAACTACCTAAAATTTCAGTATTATTTTATACTGTTTCGCTTTTAGAACTCTTTCCAAATTTTTTTTTTACTTTGATTATCTTTTCAAGTTTTATAGCCCTAAACACTACGAATCTTGCTCGAAAAGTTGTTTTAAATAATACCTAAGTTTTTAAAACACTTTTCACAATTCCCAAAAACTATCAAAACCAAGTTTTTGAGAATCCAGACAACCTTTTTCAAATAATAAAAAAAATTGCAAGTAACGTTTAACATAGAGACTCCGCTCTAAACCCGCTCTGGAATAAAAGATAAAAAAAAAAATCATGTAAAATCATTAAGCCACTAGACCATCCACATCCATCAATCACGCGTGTTACTATATCGATAAAACAATTTTTGCACCCTTAAAACCGATCCGCTAATAAAATTTTCATTACGTCCATGTGCACCGGAAATGAAGCATCCATCTTTTGCATAATTAAATCCACGCAGAGGCAACTTCCCTTTGCGTGCGCGGATCAATCTGCCACGCTTCGTGATTTATGTGGACAGAACCTATCAACAGGTGAGCTCGCAAGTGATTTGTTCCCTTTTCCAAATCAAAGCACGTGTTTATTGCGCCGATTGCGCCAAGCGATAAACACCCAAAATGTTTGGACCGCGAATCCATCTCGTGCAAGTCTCGAAAATAACGTTTCCGGGGACCGCGTAATCTTGTCCCCAATTTCACGGACAATTTGTCCTGCGACCAAAATACCCGTCCAACTTTTTCGCCCCCGGCGGCGTATTTATGGGGTGACGCTCGATTTTGACGCCAAACTTTACGGCAACCGGAGGGAGAATATAAATCGGCTTCGCTGGGTGAATTTTCGAGGGGAAAAAGATGTTTGGAGACTGGATTTGTCAGTCGAGGAGATAGAGGAAGAATGCGCTGATGCGTATGATGTATTTGATGCGATTTCTGTTTTTCAGAAGAACATCGAGTATTAAGTGCAATGATCATTGGTTTTACAGTAGTTTTCGTGTTAAATTATGAAAGCTTTCTGTTTTTTGGGGACTTTGACTTTCAAAGGGATAATGACGTGTATTTTTCCTTTGAAAGTGCTGATTAAGACATCTCAGTCATCGATCAATTTAAGTGTCACCAACCAGAATCTTAAAAAGTAGAATACTTTCGGAGCAAGAAACGAAGGTGTAATGGCTCACTTTCGCAAAAATTTCAGAAAAATTTATGTAACTGATGATATCAAGCGAATTTGATTTTTTTATTGCCACAATTTTTACCTTTACAACGTCATTCGAATTGCGAACTTTTGTCTTGGATTTTCTAACATTTTTGTAATTTACAGTATGTCACCGAACAAATACTATGTACCAGTTTATTCAATTTCAATTTCGATTTTCATTTAACTTTTCTGCAAGAAAAAAGTTTTTTTCGAACTTTAATATAGGCGTGATTCATTCAGTGTCGTAGCAAAACATTCCGGCACCCAGGGCACAATATAGGAAATGACCCCCCCCCCCCCACTTCCAATGAAATTATCTTTAAGAAAAATCAATGACATTCATCTAAGATAATGTTTTTGACATTAGAAAATGTTTTAAAATTAGGAATAAGACACGTTGGAATGTCTTCGAAGATAAATTAAGATACTTCTAGTAGTATCTTGAAAATTAAAAATATCTTGAAAATTTTTTGAAAACACTGCAAAAAGTATCTTAGACACTTGAAAGTGTAATAGAGTTCCAGAAAAGATACTTTTCAAGGACGTTAAAATCAAAATGAGACTTCAAGGACTGTCTTCAAATTTTTTATGAATCACTTCAAGTAGTGTCTTAGACGTTTAAAAGTATCTTTGAATTTGGATAAACCACCTCGAATAGTGTCTTAGACATTTAAAAGTGTTTTTAAATTACGAATAAAGCACATTGAAGTGTCTTATAATGTCAAATAAGAGACTTTACGGAGTATCTCAGAGATTCGAGAATGTCTTAATATTCCGAATGAGATGCTGAGTGTCTTAGATTTTCGAGTAAGACATTTTTTAAAGTGTCTTACAAATATCTTAATATCTTTGGATTTTCAAAGACACTTTGTAAAGTGTTTTAGAAATCCAGAAAAGATACTTCAGAAAGTCTTTGAATTTTAAATAGACATTTCAAGAAATGTCCACAAATTTGTAATATGAAGTCACTTTAGGGGGGAAGTACCTCTTGAGGCCGATAAATTTTGAGATGTATTTTTGCAAAAATGAAACGGTGCACACAAAAATTGATATTGTTTCTATCTAGGGCAATGTTTCAAGATAAAAAAAATCATTATTCACATTATGTTAAATAAAAAATTTATTGACTTTTGTTTAATTCCCTTACAACAGACATCGAAATTTGCGTACACGATCCTGGCCACAATTTTCATCTGAAATCATGAAACCAAACATTTTTTTACTCAAGAGGGTTTTTTATCCTAGATAGACTACGATCTTTGCAAAATTTGTGGATAATTTGATGAAAAACCAAAAAATTTTCAAAAAACTTTTTGTTAAATAAGGATTTTTATGGTTAAAGTTTGAATTTTGCAAAGATCGTAGTCTATCTAGGATAAAAAACCCTCTTGAGTGAAAAAATGTTTGGTTTCATGATTTCAGATGAAAATTGTGGCCAGGATAGTGTACGTCAATTTCGATGTCAGTTGTCAGGGAATTAACCAAAAGTCAATTAATTTTTCATTTAACATAATGTAAATATTGTTTTTTTTTTTATCTTGAAACGTTGCCCTAGGTATAAACAATATCAATTTTTGTGTGCACCGTTTCATTTTTCCAAAAATACATCTCAAAATTTCTAGGCCTCAATAGGTACTTCCCCCCTTTAAGAATTAGTGCGCCACATGTTTGAGAGTGTCTTAGAATTTTTTTAGAACACCTTCAAAAGTGTTTTGAACATTTAAAAGTATCTCATAATTCGGTATAAAAAACATAAAAGTGTTCCAGAATTTCTAATGAGACACTTCGATATTTGTGTTAATATTCGATAATGTCTTAGAATCTTAGATAAGACACTTTGAAGTGACTTAGCATTTCAAATAAAACACATTGGAGTGTCTTCGAATTTCAAATAAGATACTTGGAGAAGTGTTTTGGAAATTCAAAATAACTTGAAAGTTTTCAAAAAATACTGTAAAAAGTGTATTACACACATGACAGTGTATTAGAGTTCCAGAAAAGATACTTTTCGAGGACTCTAAATTCAAACAAGACTTCAAGTATTGTCTTAAAATTTTCAATAAATCACTGCAAGTACAGTCTTAGATGTTTAAAAGTGTCTTAGAATTTTAATAAAGCACCCCGAATAGTGTCTTGGACATTGAAAAGTGTTTTGAAATTCCGAGTAAGACAGATTGCAGTGTCTTATAATTTCAAATAAGAGACTTTACGAAGTACCTCAGAGATTCGAGAGTGCCTTAAAATTCCGAATGAGACGCTTCTGAGTGTCTTAGTACTTCGAGTAAGACATTTTGTAAAATGTCTTAGAAATGTCTGAATATCTTTGGATTTTCAAAGACACTTTGACAAGTTTCTTCGAAATCTAGAAAGGATACTTCAGGAGGTCTTTGAATTTGATAAGACACTTTAAGAAGTGTTTACGAATTTGTAATACATAACTTTAAAAAGTAGTGTGTCAGATGTTTGAGAGTGTCTTCGAATTTCCTTAAAACACCTTCAAAAGTGTTTTGAAGATTAAAAAGTGTCTCATATTTCGGTATAAAAGACATAAAAGTGTTTAAAAGTTTCCAATGAGACAATTCAAGAATTGTGCTGACATTCGATAGTATTTTAGAATCCTAGATGAGACACTTTGAAGTGTCTTAGCATTTAGAACAAGACACTATCGAGTGTCTTCGAATTTCAAATAAAATACTTCGAAAAATGTCTTGGAAATTCGAAATGTCTTCAAATTTTTTTAAAAACACTTTCAAAAGTATCTTAGACACTTGACAGAGTATTAGAGTTCCAGAAAAGATACTTTTTAAGAACTATAAATTCAAAATAAGACTTCACGGATTGTCTTCAAATTTTTTATAAATCACTTCAAGTAGTGTCGTAGGCGTTTAAAAGTGTCTTCGAATTTTGAATGAAACACCTCGAATAGTATCTTGGACATTTAAAAGTGTTTTGAAATTCCGAATGAGATACATTGGAGTATCTTATTCGTATAATTTCAAATAAGAGACTTTACGAAGCTTCTCAGAGAATCGAGGGTGTCCTAGAATTTTGAATGAGACGCTTCTGAATGTTTTAGAACTTCGAGTAAGACATTTTGTAAAGTGTCTTAGAAATGTCTAAATACCTTCGGATTTTCAAAGACATTTTGAAAAATGTATTAAAAATTCAGAAAAGGTACTTCATAAGGTCTTTAAATTTCAATAAAACACTTCAAGAAGTGTCTGCAAATTTGTAATAAATCACTTCAAGAATAAGTGTGTCAGACGTTTGAAAGTGTCTGAGAATTTTCTTAAAACACCTTCAAAAATGTTTTGAACACTAAAAAGTGTTTCATATTTCGGTATTAGAAACACAAAAGTGTTTTAGAACTTCCGATGAGACACTTCGAGAATTGTGTTGACATTCGATAGTGTCTTAGAATTCTAGATAAGACACTTTGAAGTGTCTTAGCATTTCGAACAAGACTCTTTCGAGTGTCTAAGAATTCCAAATAAGGCATTTTAAGAAATGTCTTCGGCATTTCTGAATATTTTGGAACTTCGAAAAAGACAGTTTAAGAAGTGTCTTATACCCTTGAAAATTTCTGAGAATTCCGGAAAAGATATTTTTAAAGGTCTATAAATTTCAAAATTGACACTTCGAGGTTTGTCTTTAATTGTTTCATTCATCACTCAAAGAAGTGACTGAGAAGTGTGAAAGTGTCTTAGAATTTTCATAAAACACCTTAAAAAGTATTTTAGACATTGAAAAGTGTCTGGCCACTGGATTCACTGGAATTTCAGGATTAATTTAGTGTACTATCAAGAGGACAGCAAACGATAGAATTAGTTACACCTCCGGGAGTAGTGTTAAACATTCTTGCTGATCATAAGCCCATATTACACAAGCCGCATTTAACAAGTAAACTTTACCCTTGTTTTGCGATATTTTTGGTCGCAGTTTATGCAGCCCGAGGGTCGGCATGTAAAGTCTCATTAGCCATCGACTCTAATAATTCCGAGGAGGGCAACGAAACTTATTCTACAACTGCACGCGGTTTGCTAATCTAAAACATATTATCTAAGCTCGTACTTTCCAGCTCCGCTCGAGCTCGCAGCCACAACGCTGGCAGAATTATTACTCTACCCGACAACGAACCGCAACATCTCGGGCGAGCAGTTTTGTTCTTCCATGTAATATTCCGATCCTTTTTTTTCACGTAGCAAGATTCACATGAGTTGAAATAAAAAATTTGACGTGTAATGCATAAGATTAAATAATGTCTTTTAAACCCAAATTATTAACAAAACTGAATTCAATCAAATATAGATAGTTTATATCAACAATGTATATTGGTCATTCTGCTTTAGATTTGTCAATTAACAATCGATTAAACTTTTCATCATCCTAGGTTCGAGATTATTGGTAAATACAGCAAAGGCCATTTACCCAAACGCGACATAACTTTATTGCCAAATGCGCCGAAACTTGGTGTTTCCTTTTTTCGCTCTTTCTCTTTCTCTCACGTAGCGCAGATGGCCCACTGCGATAGCGACAAGAGGGTAAAACGACGTCGTCGCCGGGTAATAAGGCGCCGGTATCAACGTCCTATGAAACGGGCGACGTGTCGCGTAACTGCGCCAACCTGGCGCTCTTATCTCCCTCGGCCGGACTACGTGAATGCATTTTCCAGGGCGAGTGAATACGTGCGCGCTCTCTCCCTCAATCCCAATTCCAAGCTACGTGTAATTGTGTGCGACTTTACTTGATACATCTGCTGGCTTCGGGAAATGAAGTGCGCGCGAGATTTTAATGCGAATTTTCCTGATAGCATACCCAGGCTCCAATTAACGTAATTATCCTCGCGAGCGTTTCTTAATTAACAAGCTCCTCCCTTTGGCGTTTTTCAGGCGGATTTTCCATGGTTGCCCCGAAGGGCGGACTTTTCATGTATCTTTTTACGGTCGGCAAAAGCTGAGTACAAAGTATTATTATTCGCGAGGTTTTTACGCGAATTTCATGCTGCAGTTATTGGGGTATAATTAAAATGAATTTAATTATATTTATGGAAAAGCTCGGAAAATCTTAGACCAGGATCCCCAGTTATTTTCAGAAACTGAAAAAAAGAGAAAAAAAACATAACTGTAACTTAATTATTTATGGATATTTTTTTATTAAACAAATTGTTTGTTTTTCGTTAATTGTCTATTATTTTATTATATAATTTTACAGGTTTTTGAGAAAATAGTCTCTGTGTATTACGATTTATACGATTTTACTTTTACAGTACTTTTTCCTAGATGCGTTTTTAACACATGTGACTTTGACAATTATCAAACTATAACAATAATTGCTGTAATTACTTAAAAGCACTATATCTTCAACGTCAGATATGTACGTAAAAATATTCATAATTGTGGCAATTCCTTTGAACACAAAATGTCAAAAACGCGCAGTGAATTATACTACTGAATGGAATTTCAGCGTGAAGAGCTTCCAGAGAAATTTTCGTTGTGAATATTGCAAAAGCAGTTATTGGGTCATCGCGATTTACGCGATGAAATGGTTTAGCGTGTTCCGAAATTTCTTCCAGCGTTTTCGCAATATGCTCAAAGGGTGTATTTCTGATGACATTTTTCAAAGCGAAATTTCCCAGGAAACGAGATTCGTGCATGAAAAGTTTTGTCTTAGAAGATGGTTTCAAATATGTTATACAAATAAAATCTTCTTCAAGAAAAATAATAAAATGATGATAAAAATCATCGCCGAAGATGCTCAATTAAAAATCTGTCGTTAATTTCATTTTGAATAAAGATATATTTAATTTAAGTACAGCTAAAGGTAAAATTAGATTTATATATATATATATATATATATATATATATATATGTATATATGTATATATGTATATATGTATATATGTGTACAGTCCACGGTATATATACAGGGTGTCCCAAAGTCAACAATCAATATTTCAGGGGTTTATAGTTTATAAAATTCTAAGACGAATTTTCCTTTGCCATTTTTCACAAAACTCAAAATCAACAAAGATATTCGAGTTTGAAATTTCACCAATAAACGCGCTCTTACGA
>JAPYZL010178945.1:0-15858 GCA_030522825.1 Platygaster orseoliae
ATTTTGGGTAAGAAATCCTAAAATATGGTAAAAATTACTATATTTTTGGGGAAAAAGTGACAAAATTTCACCATTGTCCAGCGATTCCTGTATTGTTTGATAATTTTTGCCAAAAAATTTTTTCCGTGTAGTAGATATTTTCGCGAAAAGTAACGTCGCGTAATGAAGCATTTGTTCTTAAGCGCCATTTTTATCAAGTCCAATGACAAACGTTTGACCGTTAAGGCAAATGTAAACAACGTCGCAATCTAATAGACGTATATATGTTTGCATGGTATGCATATCGTTCGGATTACGAAATAATCCTCGCTGTTATTTGATGTCTTCGCGTCTAGCCGCCTTTTTTTATATCAACGCATTTTATCGATTTCGCGATGACGAAATGGTGCTCAACGTTTTTTTGGAAACAAAGGAAATTCGCTTCTCCTTCATTGTTATCTTAATAATATGTTATCGGTCATTATTTTATTGAGGGTAAATAATTTTTATCACAACATACTAATAACAGAGAAAGGTTTTGGTTTAGCTATGTGTAAAAATTTATTTTTCATTGTCCTCGATTTTTTTCGACATTCCAAGTTCTCATGTAAAGTTTAGAAATTTTTAAGTTTATGTCTACTGTCGAAATACAAAAATTTCGCCACGTTACTCCGAAGGCACTAGATATCTATGATTTTTATATGTATTTTTCAAAGATATTACTTTTCAAAACTTTTAGAGTATCACAGAGTTTCTATTTATATAAAAATAAATTATTATAAAATTACATATAATATTATGTTCACAAAGTTCACAACGTTGAAAAATTACACGAGAATTTTTTTTTTGAGTTCGCCATCAATGATTTGAAATCTCAAAATAGCAAATTCAGCGAAGCCTTTAATAAAAAGTTTTCTTATAAAATCTTATTTCCTGTAGAAGTGTTTATAAACAATTTTTTTCATAAAAATTTCAGTTTATAAGATATGTACGAGGCTTAAATATTTTCTAATAAAAAATTTGAAATTTCTTATAAAAGTGTTACTGGTTTTTATAAAAAGTTTTTTTCTGATCTGAATTTTTCAAGCTTGACCTTATAAGAAATTTCTAATTGTTATAAGAGTTTTGCCTTTTCTTATAAGAATCAAAATCACTACAGTGTATACAAATTTTTAGAAAATTCCTCGTTAGGTGCTTCGTCGAATTTGTTTTTCCAAAGTTTTACATTATATTTGGTAAATCTGAGAAAAAAATTTAAACGTGATTTGTCAACGTTATGAACTTTATGAACATTATAATATTAACAATAAAATGAGATGTAATATACTCATTTTTTACTGTGAATATTAAACGGCGTAACCAACTTGCACTGAACTTGTGTTGAGACGATCTAAGCAAGAATTATGCGAAAAAAAGGCGATGAAAAGGTCGCTATCGATCCCGAACTGGTTGGAAATGCGTACGTGCGCGGAGTCACGCGCCCCGATTATTTCAGCGGAGCAAGTAAAGGACACGTTCAGCTTTTTTTACATTTTTTTTTCTTATATTCAGAAGAAAATCAACAGAAAAAATCCTCAATAAAGGTTATGTTAGGTTAGATTTTTTGTATTGTATAATACCTAAGTTTTTTATGTACTAATGAAACGAGTATTACTTGTACTCTTCGTAAATCTCAAAAATTCCATACTTCAATGGCATTTTTACCATATTTTATACATTTTTTTCAACAAATCATGGACATTTTCCCACACAAATATGTACAAAGTAATTTATTTATCTTTATTTTGTAAGAAAATCATTGAAATTTCCTACAGTGCAAAAAAAAAAAAAAAAAGAAATGAGGAATCTTATCAAATTTAATATCAGTGATTCCATGAATTTCATTGTTATCGAACTGCACCTAGTTTTCATTTAGTGAAGCATTTTTATACATTGCACTCGGTTTGTGTAACTCTGAGTCTGAGTGAACTGAGGAAACTGGGTTATCAATGGCAGCGTTTTAAATTCCTCAGACTCGCATTTAATGAAGGTGCAGTTTAAATGACAAATCTCAGTTGCCAGAAATTAGATTGCTTACAATTTTTTTTTCTAGTTATTCATTTGAAAAATATTGAATAAGCATTTTTTATTTTTAATTCAAATTGATTTTTGTGTTTAAATAATTTTTATTTTTATTATTTTTGATTTAATTTATTTTATGCAAAATCAGCAAAGAATATATATCGTTCATAATGATATTAACTCTAATTTCTATATTATATTACATTATATAGTACTTATTATGTTCATTATTATTAATATTATTTTATATTCAACGAAATCGCGATTCGAGTTTTGGGTTAAATTTCCCAAATTTCTAAGCATCGCCTAATTTACCGAATTCCACCTCAAGGTCACGATTGCGATAACACGTTAGACCATTAGAGATAAAAAATTTATATCTTTAGAATAATGATTCAGACTCGTGATCGGTACTATTTATGAACATAACGTGACACTCAATACCCAAGATGACATTTCTATTGACTGGTCGAGTCAAAAAGTAGGAGCGAGAAGTACACAGCATTTCTTCATTATCAATGATACAGAAATATTTCTAAAACCGTCTTTGATAATAAATTTCGTGTCAACATTATCAACTTGCTTTGTAGAATTTATGTGTAACTTTATTTTTTTTTAGAAAAATTAAAAAAAAAAAGATTTTTGTATAGGAAAATTATGAATAGCTACCAAATGTTTGATTCAACAAATGAAAAATTTATATTTGAATGAAAAAATCATGAGTGGTAATTTTAAGTAAAAAAAAATAGAGTTAAAATTCAATTTTTATTCATTTTTATTTTATTTTCGACTTTTATTTTAACACTTGGTAAATTTTTTTGAAAACGCAAAATCTTACACGTGCAAAAACTGCGACTACAAAAAAACTTTTTTCTCCTTATTTTTCATTATAAAATCAATAATGAACGTTTTTTCAAAACCTTGAAACTTAGCATCTCCCAAACGCAGTAATTTGCTTCTAGTTGAATCTTAATTAAAAAAATTTTCAAATTTATCTGTTCTGCACGGCGAAAATCCAAATACGCAGCGTACTTTGCTTCATTTTTTCTACTTCAACTTATTGTAATTTTTCTCGTGATTATAAGTTTATATAGTAAAAAAATATAGAGAATTTAAAAAATTTAGCAGATCTAAGAGTCTAAAATATTTCGAAAAATTCAAATTTTTCTCGGTTCCGAAAGATACACTGAGAAAAAACTAGCAATTTGTAGTATAAATATTGGAAAAACTACTATATTCCAGGAAAATCTACAATATTATTTTAATTTTTCATACATCACAGTACATTTAGCCAGAAATATATGTGACCCGATCTGTAAAAACCTACCTAAGGACCAAAATCTCGATGTTGAGATTTTCACATATTATAATAGAGTTCAGTATGGTCTAACGATTGCGACTAATCTCGTTTTTATACGATAAAAATTGAGCTCTGGATAAGTGTTTTTAATAACTTTATTTCCAAGAGACCTTCCCTATCGTCTCTCTCTGTTTACCACTCCAAATTCTCGTCTCTTGTGTGTCCAGTGGTCCCTCGGGGATGGCCCACGATGCTCGATGCATTCACAGTCAGTCCCCTGTAGGCCTATCAGCTCACGCATATTTCAATCATTATTACGGTTGAATGAACGTAGAAAAGGAAAGAGCGAAGGATAGATGTTTTATTTGCTTCTGGGCGAGAAACTTTGAACGCGTTTTTCTCGAAAAGATGTTTTGGTCCTTAGGTAGGTTTTAACACATCGGGTCACATTATTCATTTCTTATTTATTTATTATCTAATTTATTTCTTAACAACAACATTAATTTATATAACAAATTTTGTTTATTGGCAATATAAAGATGATAGAAATAGAAAAAGTATAAAAAATGTACTCACTCATCGAGTCGCCATTCTTTTTACTGCCATTCTTGTTTTTCTTGTTCTTGGGGTAGATGTTACCGATCTTGCTCTGGCCGCAACCCATCTTGCCCTACGAAAACCTCCCGCACTTTTTCACTAAATTCCAATCACGAATTCTTTCCAAAACCGCGCCATTTTCCATCCCAAGGGCCATTTGGCCATTTCGCGGGGCCCCAACACCAAGTCCCAAAAACTCGCGACAATATACAATTCTATCGTAGCCCGATCCATGCAGCAGGCTCTTGTTGATTTTTCAGATTTTTTCCAAGCAACAGGATATGCGATGCACGCGCAATTTATCTGCCAAGATACGATGTCGACCAACTCGATTAACCACTCGATTAACCGGATGTGACGCCGCGTTTTCTCCTACGATTTTCTTTTCCTCTTCTCACCCCGTCGTTATTTTTTATTCTCTCGCAGCCAAGTTTTTTTTTCCAACCAAACCTAACCCCCGCTTTTCCACGGGTTTTCCGGGCCGGTTTTACGGACTTTTCCCACCGCCCATATTCCCTCAAAGACGGTTCTTAGAGACATTTTTCCGAGGGTTTTCTTCGATCCATTTGACGCGTGAGGAGGTCACGTTTGAGGCGGAAAATTTTGAGGGAATTTCGTGGACATCTGTGAGTACTGGTGAGACAAGAGGATTTCAAAAACCTGAAAAAACAATAAAAAATTGTTTTTCATTAACTTAAACATTACCGTAAATTACAGTAATTAAACGAAAATTATTTTTTCTTTTCACACGGTGCGCGAGAATTTATAATACTGCGAGAAAAAAAGTGGTGTAGCCACCTAGCGCGAGAATGAGCGTACTAAACAACTTGTACGTTAGTGAGCTGTAAAAGGAAATTCATTTTGTCAAGTTTTGTTGAAACAGCACATCGTTTTGCTGATATAGCAAATGCTTTATTTTTTCTGTGCAGCATTTAAGGCACACGATGCTTCATCAATCGAGTGAGCGCCGGCGTCATATTAAATTATTTATAGACATTCACGACACCACTACCACCAACTCGCCATCTTATCTTATCATTTTTCTCATCGAAAACAGCGCTTGGAACAATCTTCACGCAATACGCCTCGCAATACGCGGCCTTACGTACGTGACATGCATCATTAAATTGCATCCTTCACCCTTCGCCGAGTATTCCAATGAATTGCGGAGAAAAAGGGAAGGCATCATTGATGGCTTGGATTTATAAACGTTATTCTGCCTTTTGCCGAATTTCAGTAAACAGCGTACAGAACTTGAATTTTTTTAATTTAAATTTCTCGAATCCTTTAGTTGAAAATTATATCTTGCAAGGGCCAAGTGGAGGGGAAGTGTACCTTTCGATTTTCTCAATCGAAATTTATATACGATGAAAAGAAAATTTCACTGAAAAAAAATTAGGGAAAATTCTCTATTTGGTTTGTGAGGAAATTTTCGAAAATTTGCAGAAGAGTGTAAAAGCATTTTAAAGTTTTTCAAGATTTTTCGAGGGGTTGCAAGACTCGCTTATTTTGCAAAATATAGTAATGGAGGATCGAGATGAAATTTAGTTAATTTTACTATATTTGTATACAGGGGCGTACGCAGGGGGGGGGTTCAAACCCCCCCCCCCCGAAATTAAAAAAAATTTTGCATTTTTTTAGGGTCTTTAAAACTTGTTCTCAGAAGTAAAAATTGAACTTAACAAACCCCCCCCCCCCCCGAAAATTTTTTCTGCGTACGCGCCTGTACATACATGCACTTTCAAGAGTTTATACGGTTGATCATGAAAAATCCAAGCTCAATATTTTCTTAGCTACATGCCGTTCTTTCTCACAATTCATTCCCATCTTCATGCGAATATACGATAGGCTCGTTATTGTAAAAAATTAGAAAGAATTCTTATATTCATGTTTCGAATTAAAATAGACATTGAATGATTCATTTATTACTGTAATTAACCAACAAATCATCTACAATGTTGGATTTACTATTATAAACAACTACAAGAAAAGAAAACTCACTCTCCTTCCCTTGAACTCAGTGCGAGATCAAGGTTTTTAGAGCAACATTTTTTTTTTAAATTCATTTCTACAACTTTTCAGCCCTAAAAACATACATACATGCACTTTCAAGAGTTTATACAATTGATCATGAAAAACCCAAGCTCAATATGTTCTCAGCTACATGCCATTCTTTGTTACAATTCATTCCCATCTTCGAGCGAAAATATGATGGGCTCGTTATTGTTAAAAATGAAAAAAAATTCTTATAATCATGTTTCGAATGAAAATAGAGATTGAATCATTCTTCTATTACCGTAGTTAACCAACAAATCATCTACAATGTTGGATTTACTTCTATAAACAATTACAAGAAAAAAAAACTCACTCTCTTACCGTTGAACTCGGTGCGAGATCAAGGTTTTCAGAGCAACAGTTTTTATTTTAAATTTATTTCAACACCTTTTCGGCCCCAAAAACACACATACATGTACTTTCAAGAGTTTATACAGTTGATCATAAAAAGTACAAGCCTAATATGTTTAGCTACATGCCATTCTTTGTTACAATTCATTCCCATCTTTAAGCGTATATACGATGGGCACGTTATTGTAAAAAATTAGAAAAAATTCTTTTATTCAATATTTATAGTATAAATTACTAGGTTGTTGTTCAGTGTATCTTTTCAAACCGAGAAAACTTGGAATAATTCGAAAGATTTTGGATTTCTGGATTTTTAAAATTTTAAAATTTATAGATTTTATCACAAATTTTCTAGATTTTTCTATTTCTATTCAATTTTGTTAATAGCATTTTTTCAAGACTCGAAATTTCTTACAATTTACAGAATTGAGGAATAATTTCTGATATTCTACAAAATTCTACGAAACCTTTAATTTTTCAAAGTTTAGAAGAATTATAGATTTTTATTGAAATCTCTAAAGTTATGTATGATTTTTGTACGAAACAACATTTTTTGATTTTTTGAAAATTTAAAGACCTCGACACCGTTTCTGTA
Source organism: Platygaster orseoliae (assembly GCA_030522825.1). Classification (NCBI taxonomy): domain Eukaryota; kingdom Metazoa; phylum Arthropoda; class Insecta; order Hymenoptera; family Platygastridae; genus Platygaster; species Platygaster orseoliae. The sequence goes on from JAPYZL010178945.1 coordinate 6,936, forward strand.
GTTTAACAGAATTTTGAAAAATTTCTACTATTTACGAAATTTATCGACATTTTTCAAGATTCTACCAATTTATAGTAAATTGTAAAGTTATTGACTACCTTCAAAATTTTCTATAATATTCATTAAAATGAATTTTTTTCGGAACCTGCATTTTTTCAAATTTTTGAAGGTTTGTTGATTTTTATTAAAAACTGTTATTATCTAAAGTAAAAAATACAATATGTTTAGTATATTTTACTATATGTGGCGTGGAATGAGAAAAGGTACCTAAGGACCAAACTCGTTTAGGCACATTTTCTGACTCAAGGGCTTTAGAAAGTAAGCCTAAACGAGTTTGGTCCTTAGGTCCCTTTTCTCGTTCCACGCCACATATAAACTTATATTTCCGATATTTGACGTTCTGCTATACTGCAAGGTAAAAATAAACAATATTGTAGATTTTCTTAGAATATAGCAATTTTTCCAATATTCATAGTACGAATTAACAAGTTATTTTCTCAGGACTTGCTTTATTTTATTATTATAATAGGGATGCTTTTACCGCTCGCTGAAAAATCAGTAAATAAAATTACGATAGAGGTGAGAAAATATCGATTCCAGTAAAATCTTCACCTAAAAGTAGATGCAGCACTTGGAGTGTGCTGGGAAACATTTTTACGGGATCACCATTATTTATGGTTCGTCTGTCAACACGACTAAAGCAACATTTATAACAATAATTATTCAACGCGTACATTTAAACAATATTTGTTATAACACTGAAAATCATCTCGAAAAACATCGATCCACTCATTTTTTCAAAAATTTTCCAACATCGGAAAAATCCGTGAGAAATTTGACGTTCCCACGAAACAAAGGCAAAGTTCTCAAATTGGAAAACGCACAAGAATGCGAGTTTCGTTAAAACAAAAATAATAAGAAAAAAAAAAAATACCACGACGATAAACGATTATAAAAAACGGAAAATACAAGGGATATAAAAAGTAGAAAATATCACAAAATCTCTGGTTTCAAGCTATTTTCAAACTGTAAACTCTGCAAAACTTGTAATAATCTTTGATGGCGAGTTGTGTTGAAAAACATGAGGTTGATGAAGATTTTACATTTTCGAAAAAGAGAGGGTATAAATATAGTATAAAGTCTTATATAATAATATATTATACATGGGCGTAAGCAAAAAAAATGTTTTTTTTAAAAATCGGTCCCGATATAGAAGACTTACAATTTTTTTCTGCTAAAATTTTTAGTTCGAAAATATGCAATACGTAATTTTGAATTTTTATATCCCGTATAAAATATGCGAGGAATTATTATTTTAATCGTAATATTCTCTAAAAATCTGAAAAAAGTAAAAAAATTCTGGTTATAAAAATAATGTTTAAACTTTTTAAGATATGCCATTTGAAAGTTATAAATTTCTGGAATTTCCAGGATAATGTTTTTTCAGCTATTTATTATTGAAAATAATCAATTTTTCGAGGAGACTGTTATGCAAATATTTATTCCTTACTAATTTTGCATATAATATTGAAATCGAAAAGTAAGTATCAAATATTTTCAAAAAAAAAAATTTTTTTTAATAGATGCCATAGATTTAATTATTGTTCAACTGTATGTTGGCGAAATAAATAAACAAAGTAATCAGAGTGATGGTGGAAATTTTAGTCTTGAATAAAAGATCCTATCTTGTTTTATCACTTAACATGATGAATGATCCATACTGATTGATGTATGTATAACAACAAAGTTATCTTCGATTTTTTACGTCGTATTTTTCATGTTCGCAGCTTTGATTTTTCAACTTTTCAGAGCAAAGTTCCAGAATCAGAAAATTGAAAAATCAAGGAATTTCTTTATGACAAAAATATCAAAATTTGTAGATTGAAATTTCCGATTTGCTAAAGTTTGAAGCAATGAGAAGACAAAGTTTCCTATTTTTGCTCTTTTTTACATTTACATTTTCATTACTAAACGTTCAACTTGGTATTTTATTGAATTTTTTTTTACACGTTCATTTGCTTTGTGGGATTCCCGAATAATGGAATTTTTCTGAACTTAAACTCTCCAGAGAAACTTTCGTTTTTCATCACAAAAAATGGATAAATTATCGGATTTTCTATAATCATTTATTAGGATAAGTAAATTCTAGGAATTTGAAATGTAATGAAATTTTTAATCATACGATACATAATTGAGAGGAAATTAAAATGACTATGTATGTTTAAAAATCGATGGTAAATAGTTAAAAATATGTATTGTGTATGTATAGTAGAGCTATCTAAATTTCCATAAATTCGAAACTTGTGTAATTTTTTAGTATTCAATGAGAATTATAATTATTAATTCAAAAATTGTATGGCATACCAAAATTATCTACAAAATGAAAAGATAATTGAATTTTCAAAATGAAGAATGCCCAACTTATGGAATTTATTATCATTCAATCAAAATCATGTTAAAATGAGAGCAAGTTTATATGAATTTTAATGTTAGAAAATCGATCAGAAAACCATGAAAAAATTACGAAAACTCATTACGCTGCATGGTGCAAAAGTGTGCATTCCAAATACTTATTGAAAAGTACACTTTCATCACTTTCTTTTGGGGCAGTAGAAAAACTGGAAAAAGAGGGGTTGAGTTCAGTTACACCGCGATCGATAACAAGTACCGAAAGGAGTGTCAAGAGCCCCTTTGCTCGCCAACTCGAAAAAACTAGGACGCGTATTCCACGGTTAAAAGAATCGTTCTACCATAAATATCCAAATCCTACTCCTTCTGAAAAATTTTCCTGCGATATCTAAAATTTCTTCATTCGTATAAACTATGCTTTTCAATTCACTCCCCTTCCCTCCTCCTGGAAAAAACTAGAAATCCAAAAAATTCAGAGGATTTGACCCATTTCGGAAATAAAATTTATAAATGATGTGATCGCGAATTCAAGAAAATAACGGTTTTCCCCTCGACAAAAATCGGCCATCTTCGGCAAACCTCGGGTTTGTCGCAATCATCGAAAATAATCCAAATTCGATTTCTTCTAATAAGTTTTTTATCAATATCCAAAACTTCTTCATTCATATAAACCATGCTTTTAAATTCACTCCCCTCTCTTCCTCCCGGAAAAAACTAGAAATCCAAAAAAATCAGAGAATTCGAACTATTTTGGAAATAAAAATTAAATCATGATCGCGAATTCGCGAAAATAACGGTTTTCCCCTCGGCAAAAATCGGCCACCTTCGGGGAACTTGGGGACAGCAACCATCAAAAATTATCCAACTTTGATTTCTTCCAAGAAATCTTGTAAAAAATCACGACTATTGGACCCATTTTGGAAATAAAAATGATATGATGCAATTGCAAAAATAACGGTTTTCCCCTCGGCAAAGATCGGGCATCTTCGACAAACCTCGGGCTTGCCATAAGACCCGAAAACACTCGAGCCGCGAATATCTCCTAAAAAAACCTCCAACAATGACCAAATCGGACGAGACGAGACTTTCCAAGACTCATTTATCGAGCGAAAAAAAGGCTGCGGATTAAACCGGATCGCGGAAAGCCTTGACTTTATCTCTTTTGACGAATTTCTTCGTGTACTTATTGATAATCGATTTATCGCGGACTCACCTTGCCCGGCTTATTTTCGCGCCGTTTCGTGGCGCTACTGTTCCTTTTTTTTTTGCTTCTTTTTCACAGTAATCGCGAGGAGATAAGGAATCAGGGAATCGCGGGTTCAAGAACCCGCGATTGCGCAAACGCTCACTTTTGTTTTTCAAAGGATTATTCTCCGCGGACTTTCTCTCTTTGGGGAGGACATGAATGCGCGACGATCGCGGGGCTTTTTTTCGGTTTCAGGTTTCACGTCACCGCTGTTTTTCGGGGCCGCGAGATCGTATTTTGATCCGTGTTTACATGGATTGCATGCGCCTGCGTGCCTCGTATTTGCTCTTCGAGCTTTCGGCATTGACTGGCTCTTTCGGTGACGGAATTGCGTCAGCGCATGCGCTCTCGACTGGAACCACCCCGTGCACGAAACAGAGACACATGCATCGCTTTTTGTTTACTTTTTTTGCCGGCTTTCAGGGGCGAATGCAGATACATTTTTTGGAAGGATTTTTCGCCAAAGACACGTGCTTTCCATATTCCAATAGTTGAAATGCGACCTGTCAACATCAACTTTTTTAGATTCTTATGGGTTGAAATCGACTAATAAAATTTACATCAAATCACCAGAATTTCGGAATCTCAATTTTCTCCAGAAAGAATACGTATTTTTTTACGTCGAAATTGCAATATCAAAATAAAACAAGATTTCCAAGTAAAATATTTCAATTTCTTTCAATGTTCCAATATATTTTTACTATTTACATTTTTTTATTGTAATCCATGAATATTTACTGAACAGGTTTGAAATATTGATTCTTACATTTTTCAAGTTCAAATGTACACCTTTTTAAGAAATGATGACATGTCAAAAACTGTACTTACAATTACAAGTAAGCACCTTATTTTCAATAAATTATCAAGTCAAAAATGTTAAACACTGAATCTGAAAATAAATGTTTAATCTTTTTAATATCCGAAAAAGTTCATTATTTTCATAATAAAAGAAACTTATTCGTTTCTGGCGTCAAGTTTGTTTTTGGCATACTGGCATACTTGGAATGTAAAAATTTATTTTTCAAATTTCAAGAGTTGCCAAAAACCACTGCTTATGGCAAAGTTGGGAAAAAATCTGTAAACAATTTACCTACCTGTGTGAATAAACATTTTGTGCGGAAAGTAATAATCAGCGTAATCAATAGATCCCGATCTTTCACTTTTTAACAAGTTGATGAATTAATTACAAACTGGTATGGAAATCCAAAATTTTTTAGGATGATGTTAAGAGTTGTGAAATTTTTGTGTTACTCCAGACTGAAAATAATTTCAGAGAACTGGTTTTGCTAGAACCAGTAAATCTGTTATACTTGTAAAAAATTATAGTAGATTTGACTATATTTACTATTAATTGAAACAAAATAAAATTCAAAATTTTCTAAAACTTGAGATTTTCGTTTATTGTCGTATTTTTAAGATCTCTCAGGAATCTTAAATTTCTTGAAGGGAATTACAGAATTAAGACCAAACGTCATTTTCAACATTTTTAATCATTTTAAATGCTTGACATTCAAACTCATTGCCACTTCATTCCACACTTGAAAAAGTCAATTCTATTTTTCAAATCTATATACAATATCGATTTTACGCTTGAAAAATTTACTCTTCTCGAAACAGTCGCAGTTTGCTACTTGTTAAAAAATCTTTTTGCTGATGCTTTGAATACACGAAACAATATTCGTCCAACATGTTAAACAAGTCTTGGAATGATTCACAAAATTATTTCATTAACATACTTTAACCAAAGAAAAAATCCGAAGCAATGATTATAAAAAAAATAAACAGCATAGTATAATTCGATGTGCTCGATGTTGTTTAAAATTAACCATTTCCACATCCTATGCAAAATTACACAAAAACTACGCGAAACCATCAACTACACTTATTTACAATAACAGTGATAACAAACAAAAAGATCAACTTGAACTTTTTACATTTTTACACAGTTGATATGCGCGATACGTTTGAAATGCTCATTCACGAAGCATGCGCTTCAAAACAGCACATCTTTCACATACTTCAACGATTGCATTTTTTGAAACACCTCCAATGAAATTCAGCTGAAACTTGTTATTTAAATACTTATAATCAGAGTTGTTGCGATTTCCTATTTTTTGAAATATTTAACCATCATGTTTCTCAGTGCTGTATTACACAATATTTTATATAATTCTGTCTATCCCTTAAAATGATCCATTGGAGTACCAGTAAAAATGGGGGGAGAAGAATTCAACAATTCTCTTGAATAGAATTAGAATTTTGTTTATTTTTTCCTTCTCTTTTCAACATTATATTTTTTTCAAGCTTTCAGTCTATAGTTCAGACCCTCTTCAGGAATAAGTCTTTAATAAATATCATTCCAAAACATCAATTCTCATGTCTATATATCAAATCAAAAATCACAAATTAACATATAAAATAAAATCTCCTTGAAATTAATAAAAAATAAATACCTATGAGGAAGATGTTGTTCAACATCTCTCTCTAGTGAACTCGTAAAACAAGCCACAGTCAAAATCAATGTCGATTCCCAAATCTTTTATTGCGTTTTTAAAAACATACTATTAAGGGGCCAATAACCTGGACAAACTATAATAAAGTGAATTGAAATCATGTAGAACACCAGTTATCAATGTAATCTATATTTATAAGGAAACAAATCAAGTCAAGGGGAGGACCACTAAACCAGAAATTAATTTCGAAATCCCATTTAATAATTCATCATAAATCCCATTAAGGTTCCTAGTATCAGTCTGTATTAATCGTATTCCGTGTTGTCTTAATAAAAACCATCTCAGCAATACCGCGTTTAAAATAATTATCTTCACAATGTAAAATCTCAGGTTCCCTCCATTTATTTCACAACAATATTTCATATAATATTTGTATTTTGAAATTTTTCTTCATCACATCTTGTTAATATAAACATTTGGTAAACACCCAAATTTTTTGTTAGTACTTTTAATACGTACAACAAATTTATCGAAATCATAACTCATGGATGATTTACGAAATTATTTCATTGACTGCTTTATTCGTAAAAAAAATTAACGGCAGATACTGTGAAAATGAAACATAAATACACGGGGATGATGTTTACGATAAAATTCAGATATATTAGCCAAGTGTCAAACCTGACATTTCCACATCAATTAAAGCATTAATGGAAAAAATTGACGTTATTCCTTCTATTATAAAACAGTATCAACTTTCCCTAGAATGCCTAGGATGGACGAGTAAGGGCTAAGGTATTGTTCCGAAATCGTCCTGGTCTTCAAAGCAACTTCATAGTCTACTTAGCAGAGGATAGTTTAAGATGTGAGGTCAATAGTAGAAGCGATACTGGAGTATTGTTCCGAGATAATGTCCAAAAATTGTAAGGTTATGTCCACATTAGACAATAATAATCAACATTCTTCTATTTCCTTGTTAAGGTATTTTTCCCTTTTAAAGGCAATTGAAGACTCTCCTTTCAACATTAACAGGCAACTTTTTAGAGTATCTTTATGTTCGTCTGCTGCCTGTGAAATTAGTTCAATTTTCTTCTTGGCCTTTAAGCAGCGCGAGAAGATTGATCCAAGATTCTTCCTGTGGACTCAAGGTCGTTATTAAGGTTCTTACGTAAGGTAAGGTTAGTAGCAGTTATTCCTGTCTTATTCAGGTTGTGAATCACAGGCAAAAACTCTTTTGACAGATATAGAGTTCTGGGAAATTATGGAGAAAGTTCTAGAACTTCCTATGTCCGTCCAACTAATTTATTCCAGGACACAAGGTGTAATGGTTTTAGAGGGAGACTCTGACATATGAAAGATCACCCTGATTATATTTCCCGAGACAGTGTATTTCGGTTTTCAAAGGATCCTAGGGAATTATACGACAATCTGCCAGAATTCATCAAAAAACCTGGGGAAAACTTTTTTGGTTCCTACAATTCACATTGACAATACAATTCGTTTTTTCCCCGAACTGACTGCTTAACGTTCCATAGGGTACAACCCTGACATATAAAGCACCACTAGAATATTGTTCCAAGATGTTATATTTTGGTCTTCAAAGGAGACCAGAAAAATGAACGTCCTAGCCAAACTTTTTCTGAATCAAGAAAAAATATCTATGCCTAACCAAAAATGGATCACGAAGATATTTCCCACAATTCCCTGTCAGTTATACTAGTTTTTTCCAGGACACAAGGTGTTATGGTTTCAGACGGAGACTATGGCATATGAAAGAGCACCCAGATTACATTTCCAGAGACAGTATATTTAGGTCTTCAAGGGAGCTTAGGGAATTATAAGACAATCTGCCAAAATTCATCAAAAAACCCGAGGAACTTTTTTGGTTCCTACAATTTACAATGACAATAAAATTAGTTTTTTTCCAGAACTGACGGTTTAACGTTCCATAGGGCACAACCCTGACATATAAAGCACCACTAGGATATTGTTCCAAGATGTTATATTTTGGTCTTGGAAGGAGACCAGGGAAATGAGCGTCCTAGTCAAACTTTTTCTGAATCAGGAAAAAACCGTGCTTATCCAAAAACGGATCACGAGATATTTCTTAAATTCTCTGTCAGTTATACTAGTTTTTTCCAGGACACAAGGTGTGATCGTAATGGTTTCAGAGAGTGATTCTGGCATATAAAGCATCACAAGAATATTGTTCCGAGAAGTTATATTTCGGTCTTCAAAGGAGACCAGAGAATTATCGAAGACGTTGGCAAAGATAACAACAAACCTGAAAAAACATTGAAGGTCTCATCAAGTTACAAAAACAATGAAATTAGTTTTTTCCAGAACTAACAGTCCATAGTGCATAACCCTGACATATAAAGCAGCACTAGAATATTGTTCCGAGATGTTATATTTCGGTCTTAGAAGGAGACCCGAGAGTAATTGAACGTCTTAGCGAAATTTTTCCTCGATCAGGAAAAAACATCTGCGCTTATATCAAAATGGAGCATGAAGATATTTCCTAATATAATGGTATACAGGGTGTACTAAAATCCCCGTGCCAAAAAGAAATCCAATATTCCTTATCAAATTCTAAGACGGTTTTTCTTTTACAACTTTTTACAAAACTCAAAATCAGAAAAGTTATTCAAGTTTGAAATTTAAACAATAAATGCACTTTTTCGAGGAGTGAGGATTAAAACCACGAACCAAACTTCACCCAAATTTTCTTCATATTTTTCTGAGTAAAAAAGTCCCTTGCCACTTTTTAAAAAACTCAAAATCTAAAAAGATATTCGAGTTTGAAATCTGAGAA
>JAPYZL010178965.1:0-13427 GCA_030522825.1 Platygaster orseoliae
CCGTGAATACGCAGAAACGCGCACGAAATATGAGCACGCTGCACTTAAAGGTTCCTTCATAACTATGCGTTCCTCGCAATCACAGTTGAAAATAATGTCATGATACACAATATTTCCGCAATCAATCAAAAAACTGCTGCAATTATTGCAAGCACAGTATTTTTTCGAGTACTCTTCGTATATTACACAGATTTTTTGGGTCCCCCTAAAATTTTGTAATATCACACTGAAACGAACGCACTTATGTGAACTAACATTCACATATCAGGCACGAACACAAGGTTTTTGTTCTGCGCAATTCTGCAGATTTTTTTTCACTGTGAGGTCATTATTTCACTGTTCAGACGTTTTTTTTTCACTCCTTTCCTCTTCTTTTTCCACTGTTTTTAGTGACAATGCGCATGCGCCACATCGTCGTCAACAAATTGGCTACTTTTTACACGGAAAATAGTGGGGAAAACTGGCATTTTTTCGTGAATTCTAGAAAAAGAAAATTAGAAGAAGGGACCATTCATTAGACACATTAACAAATTTCAAGCCATTATCAAACTTTTGAAAGAAATTGCAACGATTAAATTGCATTAAATAAAATCAATTCGATTCGAGAAATTTGGAATTACTAATATTAGTCATAAAATAATAAATAAAATTATACACTATAACTTATTGCTCTTAAAAGTTTCACAGTGGCTTTCAAAGACCAAACTCTCCAATGAAAGAAATAACTCGAATGCCATTAAAGATAAACGCACAGCGGCCAAATTCCCCATTTTATTAATTCGACTTCACGAAAGTGAATTGGAAATTTCAAAATGACAAACTTACCGCCTGCAGGTGACAGCTCGAATTGCAGCCCGAGGGCCTCGAGATCTTCCTGAGAAACTTGACCAGATAAATTGTTTTGCAAATGGCTCGGTACCCTCTGCTGGAGCTGCTGCTGCTGTTGCTGCGTCCTTTCCCTGACAACTGCTCGAAGCTCTTGCCTGACGTATTCGGAAGTCATACCGGCTGCGCTTCCACCCATAACTGAAAAAGCCAACAATCAAAAACGTTAACAAACAAAACCGAAATTATAAAAAAAGAACTTTTTCCCCCAAAAAAGTTTTTAGAGCCCGCTGTGCAACATTAGTTTCGAGACAGACAACAAAATTTTAGTCACTGAACACAAAACAGATTTTAATTCACTTTGGCACCTGGAAATTATGTCAGTCATGCAATGATGTGCAAATTCATATGTAAATATTTATAAATATACATTTGTCTATTGGAGGGCTCGCTTATACATGTGCAACCGTTGGTGCGGCGTTTTTTTTTTGTTTTTCTACATTAATGTACAAGGGGGTGGGTGGGTGGGGGAGGGGGGGTGAGAATCCTCTATTATTATTTACACAACTCGCACTTCCAGGGAGTCTAGAACTGTCTAAAACCTAATATTCAAGGTGAAAAAACTTCTACGTGTGATAATTTTATAATTATATATGTGCTACCTGGATGGAAACAATCGTGTACGTGATTTGTTGATCTGAAGAATAATTTTTTATACTATTAAAATACGTTTCTCGTGCTGTGGTCGAATAATCGTGAATTCTCAGTTTTTCTAGACTAGTTTTTGCTCGAATTGTCCGCTAAAACTGTACTACGGTGAATAGAGCTGGAAAAAAAGTCAGACGAAAGATTCCTTTTTTTGTACTTGAGGAATTTTCTCGGGTTTAGAAGATGTGTCGCGCGGGGTAATTACTTGACATAATAGTAATAGACATAATACTTGTATTCAGAATTTTTCATATTTTTAACGATTTTCACAAATTGTTGGACTAGTTTTGTTTTTTACTTTCCATCTCTTGCAATGGCTCCAGTTTAATTTTCAAATACAGTTTCAATTCCTGCATTTTCCACTTCAGAAAAGTAAAGGGAACAAGAAACTTTCCGATTTTGGTACTTGATACACTGATTCATGACAAATTCAAACTCAATTGTTTCATGTTAATGGAAAAATCCCTCGACCCAACATTCAAAGCCCGCGAGAAATATCCTCGAAGGCATTTCACGAACAAAAATAAAGAAAAAAAGAAAAACACGTCAACACAGAGCGACAGCAAGAGTTCTTTCACCCGCAAGAACGCCGTGAATGAAGTAAATCAGAAAGCATAGAGACGTAAACGAGTGGCAATGACAATGATGATGTGATGAAACGTCATGTTTTTGTTCCCCTTCGACATCGAGTCCTCGAATTGCGTATAATATATACAAAATACACAAAAATACATAAAATACGCATGTAAATACACAACGCAAATGGAGCAATAGATAATGTGCCGATGGAGCCCTGCAAACTTGACGGTCAGTTAAAAATACTCGAGCGACATAAACACGTACGCATAATCATATAATTACACAAGGTACGGGTTCGGGATGTTCAGCGAGCCAGGAGGTAGGGAATTCCCTTTTTTGAGTTTTTCAATTTTAAAAGATTAGAGTTGCTGCGCGCCAGCATTTAATTAAAGTCCCTGTAAATGGGGACTTTACATTTAATGAGACTTTCTTTGAAATGATAGAATATTATTTGAAAAATGATGCAGTTGGTAAAATTGTATTAAAAAATCGAAAAATGTCGACTGCTTAACTAAAAATCAATTATTTTGAATTTAAAAATAATTAAGTTGTAGATTTGATACATACAAAATGAAAACTTCGAAATCAGAAATATTTTTTTTGTAATATTTATGGTGATATTTATTATCATTTCAATAAATGATAGTAATTGAATAATTTTTTGAAATAAAATATATAAATCAAACAATTCTTATAGAAGAATATTCTTCATTTGATTTTTAAGTAATTATAGCGACAAATTTACAATTTTTTATTTTTTTTGTTCAAAACTTTTTTAATTCTTTTTCTTTGTAGTATATTCCATAAATCTTTATCAACAATTTTTCAATTTAAAATACTGAATAATATTTATAAGACATTTTTTCATTTATGAAAATGTAGTTGATTCGGTTTTTGTTGCAAAGTTTCTCTGATCTCGAAATTTCTATTTTTTGTAATTATTGTCCATTCTCTTGTTTCTTGCCTTCATTTTCGACTTTTATTTTATAGCGAGCTCGAGATAAACGAAAAAAAATCATCAGAAAAAGTTTATGAGGTTTGAAATCAGTCGATATTAATAAAATTTAATTCTTTATTCAGAAGTCATAGTCACGTTTTCGTTATTTAAGAATACAATTCTCTATTGTTCATTCAAAAATTTGCATTTTTCAATCAAGTTTATAAATTGTGAAATTTGAAATTCTCTCCATTCCAATTGCAGCTTATTAGAAATGCAATTAATTTCGTTTTTAATACAATTTTACATTTATTTAAACTATATTCAATTTATGAAATTTAAAAAATTTTAACCAAGGAATTCCTCAATCTTGAATACTCTAAATCATATTGTTGATTGCTTAGTCAAATTTTAGTCATAAAGTGTATTTTTCTATCGAGTCCTAATTCGTAAAATAAAACTATTAATAAAATTAATAAAACTATGCAGTACTTGGTAAATTCTGATGATTATACCACGTTTTTCAAAATGCATCGTTTATGCTAAAAATAATTGATATCTTATTTCTTCGCCCCTTTTTTCTGGGGGAAATTTTTTTGCTGTGGAAAAATCGATAACTTTTTTACCAATTTTAGGACTGGGGAAAATCATTGGTAACTATCGATAGATTCAAAAATCAGTTCAAATTATCCAAACACGGCAAAACAACACAGTTTGGTCTTTTGAAAATTTCGATCGGGCATCTAAATCTTGTTTTTTCCAATCTATCCGAAATGGAATCGGAAAACCAAAATCTTAAGATTACCATGTGTCAAATCATGAATAAATTATGCATACTACATAAATCCAAGGAATTATTAAGTTTGATGATTTTAATGATTTTTAATTAAATAATCAAAAAACCCTTTTTCACTTTATTTTAAACAAATTCGGATAAAAGTTGTAGGAGAAACTATTAAAATTTTCAACCTCCAAATTTCAGTAGTAAACAAAAACTTTTTTTCTACCTAAAAAAAGTTTGAAATAAATTGAATTAAAATTTTTTTTCATTCCCTGATAAAATTATGGAGGTAACCGATTGTTATCAATAGTTTTTCTTACCGATTTTACCCAGCCCTAGGTTTTTGTCTCTAGAAAAATAGGGAAATTATATTTATAAATTTCTTTCTATTTCTGAAAATGATCTATCGGAGCAAACAGTTAAAATGGAGAGAGAGAAGAAATTCAGCAACTCTCTTGAACAGAATTGGACTTTTTTTTATTTTTTCTTTTCAACATCATATTTTGTCTAGCTTTCGGTCTATAGGAGTAAAGCTATGAGGAAAATGTTGTAAAACTACAGTGAACTCGTATAACCTCGCCACAGTCAAAATCAAAGTCGATTCCCAATTCTCCTGAGCAATCCAGTTAAAGAAAAAGAGGTGAATTGTCTATCCCATTAAATACCACTAATAAATCTAAAGAACATGGCAAAAACTCAACCAATCAAACACAGTACCAAGGGACCAATAAAACTATATTCATAAAAACAATCCCTCCCTCCCGAGTCGCCGGCAACACCGCGCAAATTGAACAAGCGGTGACAAAAAAAGTGAGTGGTGATGATGTGGTTGTGGATGATGCCGACATGACATGAAGAGGTTGGTCATCAGCTCAATGGCTTACCACCCATTTGGTGACTAGCAGAATTATTCGCAGGCATAACGACGGGCCGGGCTTCCTGGCCGTGGGAGCCACCGGGCGTCGACGCCGACGCCATCGGCGTGTACATCGTCACCCCCATCCTATCGTAACAATATTGATTAGTCGCGAGGTCGGCAGTGTTGAGCGCGGGCCCCCCGAGGCCGTGGTACATCATCGCGTTGACGGCGTGTTGCGAATCGGAAAAATGTTGGCTATTGCTCATCGGGTTGTTGTGCTGCTGCTGTTGATGACTAGACGCCAGCATATTTGGCTCCTTGTTGTAATGCCGGGGCGAGCCCACCCTACCTGCAATCATCATCGCATCTTCTATCCGCCAAAATATATATATTTTTTTTATTTTTCGACCATTATACCGGCCCTTCCTTCCCCCCTCGTCCCACCCCTCGAATATGCTGGGGGTTTGCGAATTCTACACTGCATTAAAGACCAGTTCAGCCAACAACGCACCTAAGGAAAAAATGTATGTGTTGCTTTCTTCGTTCCGTCGGGATAACCTAACTTTCTCGTTCAAGAAATGGGAAATTCCTAAAAACGACGGCTTTCTTTCTTGAACTACAAGAAAAAAGCAGGTGATTCAAAAATCATGGAGTCGTCGAACGAGAAAAAGAAATCGCGTTGTTACCTGGTAGCTGCGTCGCAGCCATGGGGGTCGCGTTGCTTCGCTGCAGCCGGTATTGCGTGGAAGGATTCGTAACGTGATTGGGCACTGGGGGTTGAAACTGACTGGCCGTGGGGGAGGCAGGTGGCGGAAAAGCAGCTTCTGCAGGAAAAGGAGACTGTCGTGATGGAGCGCCAGGCGTCCCAGGTGAAGGCATCGACCGCTGCTGTTGCTGTTGCTGTTGCTGCTGCTGCTGTTGCTGTTGTTGCTGCTGCTGAGCGTTCGAGGCCTGCTGCGTCCTCACTTGATTCACGTTAAATAACCTTGGATTGCTCCCGTAACTGGTCTGCTGAAACAATGAAAGATAGTTTGAGAATTTGCATTACTCATTGTATGATAAAACTTCCTTGTTCATAAATGACAACTAACCTGCGCCACTCGCGGCGAAAGTGGTTGAGGATGCGAGAATGACGAAATTCCGGTCGGCATGAGTGGCGAGTGATTCGCCACCGCTGACACTTGTTGATTGATTTTGTTCATAACAGTGGCACTGCAAATCATTTCAGAGATATTCAATGTAATGAAATTGCAATACATTTGTACTGAAGCTGTACTACAGGAGAATTATATGAATTTGGAGTATTTCATATGAATTTACAAACATTACAAAATAGAATAAATATAGACAAATTGTAAATATATCAAAAATTGACAAATTTGGTGATTCAGATGTTCTGTAAAATTGAATAATTTCAAAAGTTACGTTATTTGGAACATTTTAGCAAACTTTGTTATTCCATCATAATTTTATAAATTTTTCCCAATCTGGGAACCCTGTGAATTATTATAATTTTTAAATTTCCAAGAAGACTGATATTCTGAAAACTCACTAAATTTTGTGGAATTCAAATACTCAAGCAATTTTCAAAATTGTATAAATGTGATCGATAAGAGAAATTCGAAAGGTTGTCAGGCATTTAAAAGTTTCGGAGATTAAAAGAATTTCAATATTGTTTAAATGACTCATTTTTATGCGAATCAATTAGTACGCTTGTGCTCGCTAGGTGGCTACACCAATTTTTTTCTCGAATTATCATTTTAAATTCTCATGCACTGCGTACTAACCTACAAATCAATTAGTACGCTCGTGTTCGCTAGGTGGCTACACCAATTTTTTGCTCGAATTATCATTTAGTAATTCTCGTGCACCGCGTAAATATCGTTCATATTCTTCAATGTTTACTAAAATTCAGAAATATCGTCATATTCAGAATATTTGTCAAACGATAGGATTTAATATTCATTAATTATAAATAGTTCGAAAATGCTTGGAGTTGGAAAATTTTAAGATATATGGAAATGCCAAGTGTTCTGGAAATGTGAGACAAAAAGTGGTCAACAAAATTTATTCATAAGTATAATAAAAACCAGAAATTGCAAAAATAGAGATGTTCTAACACTTTCTGCAATTTTACTACAAAAATTTCAGTTATTCCTAACATTTAATTGAATTTTGTTATTCCATCATAATTTTCATCAAAAAGCGAACCTATACTCACTGTCGAGTTAAGGCGTTTGGGCGAGGATAAGCATGAGCCCTGTGATGCCCGGAAGGCTTTTGGACGGATCCCCCATAAGCTGGGGATACTTGTGTATCTGCGACGCTGGAACGCTGTATCAAAAAATTTTTTCCCTTAAATTCTCGAACCCAAAGACATTGATTTCAATAATCAAAATCTATTTCAAGTCAAATACCTGCAGAGAAACGTTGGGAGCGACACTATTGTTCAGAAGGCTATCGATGTTTTGAATCCCCGATGCGATTTGATCCGTCGCTGTCGCATTCGAGGGTATGAGGAGTTGTTGTTGCTGTTGTTGCTGCAGCAACCTTTGCTTCAACTGTTGCTGTTGTTGATGCTGTTGCTGTTGCTGGTGCGGTTGCTGCTGGAGTTGTTGTTGTTGCTGCTGCTGCTGTTGTTGTTGTTGCTGTTGTATGAGGTTGTTGTGCTGCTGGAGTTGAACTTGCTGTTGTTGAATCAAGGGTTTCGTAACTTGCGGAACGTTTTGCTGAGCGTTGAATCTCATCCTTGGCGCTTGTTGCGCCTGCTGATACATTGGTGGCGCTTGGTAACCGTGATTCGTTGAGGGTCCACTCGCCATCTGAGAATTGTTCCATGTCTTCATCATCATATTCACACGTAAAAGTTACTTATAAAAGATTATCGTTATCGCAGATAGACTTTTAACAAACACTTACTAATATGTAATATCAAGTTTGATCAAATATTTTTAATTTATTCGGAATTTTTCGCCTTCGATGATGAAGTAGGTAAATTTGTAAGACAAACCGAAAGTTGTCTACAAATTAATTGAAAATAGTTTATTTCAAATTTTATCTCTCTTAAGTTTTATTTTCAATACCGATTTTTTTATCGAATTTTATACCGTTTCAGAGTTAAAAGAAATTTAATGAAAAAATTATAAAAAATTATACTTAGGAATTCAATAAATATGAAATGGAAATTCAGAAATCAGAAAAATGTGCCATTCTGATAACTGAGGTTGATTTTGTTCAAATAATATTATGATTAATGAAAATTTTGAATATGCCAACACAAATTTACCTTCTCTATATATCGTTTTTCATAATGTTATTATTTAATTTTTTTTTTAATCAAATGTCAAAATCACACATTCTTTATTTAATAATGTTTTTCGTTTTACTTTTTGAGTCATTCGAGCAAAAATTTGCTATTGTCGTATGATTCAAACATTTTATAGACAAATTTCAATCCAGAATTTTTAAATTATATGAAAGTTCTATTTTTACCAATTATTTTAACTGCATAAGAATAGAAGAATTTTCTTAATTGATGCGAATTCACAATTTATTCTATCAACAACAAAAATTTTTTCACAATTTCTCTGCATCAGAAAAGGCTATATCACAAATTTTTTTTAATCGAAAATTTTTATTTTTCAGAAGTTGAATCCATACCTATAATAATATTTAAGTTTCTTTAAATATTTTAATTCGCAATGAATTCGATAGAAAAATCTTCATCTAAAATTCATGAATTGAAAATAATTTCAAGAATCTAGTCAATTTGGTTTTTAGATGCAAAAAGTTTACAATTTGCAAAATTCCTTCCTGATAATATAAAAATTTTTTTTTTTTTAAATATAAATCTATTATTTTTCTGATGTCGAAATTCCAATTTTTCATTAAATAAATTTATAACCATAGCTATCGTTAATTTATTTCATTTTTTGCCTTTCTTTTAATTTTTATTCTCTATGAAATTTGACAAAAAACCGTTATGAAAAATTTATCAGGTTTTAAATTCAAAATCATACATTTTAATTAGTTGATACTACACTGAGAAAAGTGAGCGTAATGGTTACGGTGAAAAAAAAATTTTTTCGAAACAGCTCACTCTTTGCTGTAAATAAGCGCTGTGACTACTGGATTAACAGTAAAGAGTAAGCTGTTTCGAAAAAAAAAATTTTTTCACCGTAACCATTACGCTCACTTTTTCTCAGTGTAGTGAGGTGCATTTTGTTATTAAAAAATCCGAGTCATATTTTCCTTATTTAAACATACATGTTTTTGTTGGTCTGATTTATCAATTGTTCAAATAATAATTTTGAGTTTTCTAACTAATTACACACTTTTCTTTCAAATGTATAATCCAGAAGCTGTGAAATTTGAAATTTTCGACAAAAATTTATCATCCATTTCATTTGAACAAAATTATATTAACAAAATTTTTTAAATCCTTATCGAGAAATTTTACAACCTGAAAACTGTATAGTTTTTTTAATAAGATGTATTTTTCAATTGAATCGTCTGATTCCGCATTGGCCAAATAAAATTTTTTACGTTTTTCAAAAGATAGCGATTATATCTATAAATAGTAATAACTCATAAAACTATAGATTTTTGATAGAAATTTTGACCTGGTATCCGATAATTTCTCTCACTAAATTTCAATTCCTAATGAAAAATCGAGTATAAATGAAAAAATTGTTTCAGTGGGATTGCCAATTGTAATAAAAAAACAATTATGTTGTAAAAGAGAACTCACTGCAGTAGAGTAAGAAGGTGGCGTTGTTCGAGGCATCGGTTTTGTGGGGGGCCTGCAGTACTCGTTGTCAGTGACATATTCCTCGCACTGCATCAAGTTTTTCTGAATGGCATTAATTGCCATCGTTTCAAACAGCAAATTGTTCTGCGGCGTTTTTATGGCTTCCAAAATAAACTCTTTCGCAGAGGAATCTGGTGGAAGAAAGTTCGTTGATGCTTTAAAATAAAAAAAAAAAAAGAAAAGATTATTCCAATGTATCATGAAAAAAAAATTTATTTTCTTACTAATCTATGTAAAATAATCACAATTACATATATTTTTGTTTTATTACATTTATTAATTTTTTTTCAACTAATTTTTTTACTGTTTCAAATAAAATTAAAAATAAAACCTGTTTATTTTATTTTAAATTATGTATCATTTTTATTTTATTACATTTATAATAAAACTAAAAAAGTTATGCAAAATTATGTTATTTATGTAAAATAAAAAAAAAATAAAGATTATTCCAACGTATCACAAAATAAAAAAATTTATCTACGAATCCAGTATTTTAAATTTATAAATGAATATTTTGTTTTTAATAGCACTATTTGTGTCTGATGTGGAAACGGAATAAGGCTAAAATAGAAAAAAAAATCATGGCGATGCATACTTGAAAATGCAATTTCCGGAGAAATTTCAATCATCTGGTCGAGGATTTTCGAAAGGTCCGGATCTGCTGGCAAATTACCACGAACGCTTGGCTCTGATTGCCTATATTCGCCTGAATATCCCTGCTGATCCACTTGACTCGCGGACGCTCTTTGCTGCAGTAACAAACAATGCTGAATTAAACATTCAGTTAGTTCAAATGATCAAATAGTTTTACCAGGGGCGTAGCGAGCCTTATGAGCTTGGGGGGGGGGGGGGGGGGGGGGTGTTCAGCGGGGTGAATGATATTGAAAATGCCGACTCGATAAGAAAAATTTGCTGACTGAATAATTTTAATTTAATAGCTACTTATAAAAAATCACTTGTTTATGAAAGGCGTGTGTATGTGTATGTTGATTTTTTTCAACTTCCTATAAACTGTTTGATAATTTATATTTAAAAACCACACCTCTGTTTTGTACTATATTTTATTTGTATTTATCAAAAACAGCAAGAGTTTATCACGAAACTACAAACAAAGTCAAGTGCGTACTCTTTGATGTTTCAATTGGGACCAAGTTTGTAAAACTTTAGAAACGTTCATTTCGTCTACAATATCCTTCGCAGAAAAAAGTAACATCAGAGAATCCACACGATCATCGCCCATTGTGGTTCGAAGGCAATTCATGACCAATTTCAGTTTACTAAAAGATCTTTCACATGAGGCCGAAGTAACCGGTGAAGTCAAGACAAATTGAACAATTTTGTAGACCCACGGCAAAATCTGTCGTAAATTGTACGCCTTTTTCGAAATCTCGATAAAATTTTCACATTGATCACACAAATCAAGAAGTGCTTGTATTTCCACCTGAATGCATTCGGGTTTATGTTTGAAGGATTCAGGTTGCAATTCGACTATTGAGTTAATTGATTCAATTGTACAGCCCGAGTCGAAAAATTTTATCCTCAAAATATCCTCAAAGTCTTCTTTTTTATCCTCAAAATGCCCTCAAAGTACCTAAAACGGAAATGAGCAGGATATTGAGGACTTTTTGAGGACATTTATGTCCTCATCTTGTTCTCAATATGCTCCTGCGGGAGCGTATTGAGGATTTTTTGAGGATTGAGGCGAAAAATTTCAGGGAACATATTGAGAACTTTTTGAGGTTTTCATGCAGCTAAATGTCTTCAAAAAGTCCTCAATATACTGCTCATTTCCGTTATAGGTACTTTGAGGACATTTTGAGGATAAAAGAAGACTTTGAGGATATTTTGAGGACAAAATTTTTCGACTCGGGAGTTTTTTCAAACGACTGGGATATCAAAAATTTTTTGAATTGGTTCGAATTTTGAAAGAGATTCTTCTATGTTTTTTCGGACGCTGGTTGTAAACACATCAAACACCGCTTTGAAATCCTTACGGTAATACGTGAAAAAATCGAAAGGATCGAAAGTAAACGCTGTTTCGGGATTCTCATCGAGTTTTTTTGGTGCTCGACGTTTTCGATGTTGTTTAGTGAAGTCACTTTCCGGATTTATATCGAGTTTTTTTGCGAACGATACAGAGCTTTCAATCAAATTATTCAACTCGTTATCATCATTTATTTCTTCGCATGATTTCAAAGTCAATTTTATCATAATCGAACCATCGACGACATTTAAATTTTCACTTTCCAAAGACTCTGTCAGAGTTTTGATTTTGAACATGACATTTTTCACGAAAAATAAAGAAGTAATGAAGTCGAAATGTAGAACATTTTTGAGGAGGCCAGATGCAGTTGCACGAGTTTTACAATCGAAATCATTTTTGTTTATTCTAATTTTTTCCAAAACATCAACAATTTCTTCAATCCAACCAACTAGCAATCCAAACAGTTAGATTCAGCTCGAGCTGTCCATCTTGTCAGATAAATTTTTCAGAAGCAAAAAATTTTCAATCTTTTCTAACTCTTCTATTAAACTTCGAAAACGTTTTGTACTTCCTACGAAAAATACATACAAAGCTTGTAAAATATTGAGAAATTCTTTGATGATACTACTCGCAGTGTAATAACGTGTATGAACTTAAATACTTTCTCCTGATTACTCTCATTCAGGATCCGAAAAAGCAGAATCGGAAAATTATTGCCTGAATAGACGACTTTACAGTCAAATTTACTGAGTATGCCGACTTCGGCACGAAAATGCCGACTCACACGAAAATACCGACTCGGTACAGAAGTGTGGGGGGGTGTAACACCCACAACACCCCCGCCTCACTACGCCCCTGAGTTTTACACATCTTAATAATTCCATCTAAAATGTCAGTTCATCACTAAATTATTTTATTTTTGACAAACACACAAATAAAAGGAATTCTCGAAAATTGCAGAGACCATATTAAAGAATTTCATAAAAGAAATCAATGATATTTATTTAATTTCATCAGAATGAAAATAACAAAGACATATGTTAACAAATAATATCCCTTTTCTATCAATTAGTAAAGAAAATTGTTAATATAGATAAATAAAAAATATTTTTTTTTTTTGAAAATTCTAGCTTTTCATTATATTCCTTTTTTCGTCTTCTTCAGGAATTATTTACAATTAATCATACGGATAACAAAAAATTTTTTCTCCTTATCGTATTGAATTATTCAAGTCGATGTTAGTCGTAGAAGAATTTTTTTCATTTTTTTCTGTCAGAAAAACAATAAATATCATCGTCAATTATTATTCTTTTTTTTTTACGAACAATAATTTTCAATTGTAATCAACAATACAACAATTTTTAATGATAGTAAAAGACCAAAAAACAAAAATTGCCAAGGTGAACAAGAAAATTAAAAGAAGAATAATGTATTCAAATAAACAATTACTTTTAAATTTATGAATTTTAAAAAATCTGCTCCAAATGATAGGAAAGTTAAAGAAATAAAGGATTTTGAGGTTGTGTGGCTGACACATTTTTCCACGATATTCTATAAGTTTGCGGTGCAAAGAGACAATTGTTTTTCAAATACACTTCAAAAAATTTTAAATAATGTTTTTTACTTTTTTCTGTCAGTAAATACAATAAATATTATCATTTGTTATTTTTCTTTTTTTTACGAACAATAATTTTCAATTGTAATCAACAATTATTTAAGATAGTAAATGACCAAAAAACAAAAATTGTCGAGGTGCACAAGAATATGAAGGGGGACTTACACCTTGTAGGGCGTTTTTCTAACCGTATATTCTGAAATTTACTGTGGGAAAACTGAAACAGATATAGTAACGGAACTTTTTGCATTTTATGAGATCTTTATTGAATATTACACACAATTTTTTTCAGATTTTAGCGTTGTTATGGCAGGTATGTAGGTGGCATT